>CM040122.1:357873978-358032308 GCA_022559845.1 Amorphophallus konjac
GAGGAGGGAGAGATCGAGAGAGAGAGAAGAGAGAGAGAGGGGGACGGTGGGATGAAGAGGAGAGAGAGGGAGAGACAGAGGAGAGGGAGGCGGTGAGAGAAGAGAGCAGAGAGAGAGGGAGAGAGATCGGGAGGGAGAGAGAGGTGAGAGAGAGAAGAGAGGCAGGGAAGGAGATCGGCGGGATGAAGAGAGGAGAGGGGGGAGGCCGGTGCGGTCGCAGGGAGAGGCGGCCGATGCGGTGCGAAGGCGGGGCAGACAATGGCGACCGGTGCAGGCGGAGTGGAAGATGTTGGAGGTCGGTGGTCTCGCGGCAGGAAGCGGCGGTCGCGTGGGAGTGCCCGGATGGTGCCCACGGGGTGCTCCGGTGGTAGTGGCATGAGGACGTGCAAGGGGAGCTCGCAGCGGGGGTGGACGACGGTGGCGTCGGTGGCGTGAGGGGTGCGCTGGAGACGGGCGTCCGGTCGGGGGTGTGAGCGGCGGCAGGAGTGGGAGATGATGGCAGCGCAGGTGGCGACGTCGTGGGCGCTTGCGAACGGTGCGGGCGTACCGGCGGGAAGGCGACGGCAGACGGACGCCGGTGAGGGTGCGACGATGGTGAAGAGGCCGGGGACGGCTAAGACGTGGTCGAGGCGGTCGGACGGGCAAGGGAAGAGTGCATGCAAAGGGGGGGGGGAGTGTGATAGCGGTGGTTCAGGTGGCCGGCGGTGTTTGGGCGGCTTCACGAGGTGGCCGGTGCAGGTGGAGGTGGGCTTCGCGGCGTCGTGGAGGATGACCGGCGGGGTACTGGAGGGTGGCCGGAGGCTAGCGACTGGGCGTCCGCGGTAGTAGGCTGCTGGTAGGTGTGGTCTGCGGCAAGGAGCTGTCGACGGGGGGCTCATGCGGCGGTTGGCCGCGGTGTTGTCACAGAGAGATTGAGGGGGTGGTTGCGGCTAGGTGTTCATGCAGAGAGAGGGAGATGGCAGGGAGAAGTGGGGGATGGTGGAGAGGTGGCCATGCGAAGAAGTGGATGGCCGAAGGTGTGAGGAAGGTGGCAACGCAGGGGGACTTGTCGGTGGCTAACAGAGGAGATTGCTAGGGAGGCCTCGTGGGAGAGGAGGGAGGACGTGAGAAAGAGGGAGAGATCCCACGGTGGGGGCGTTGGCCGGAGGGGGGCTGTGGGCTAGCAGGGAGGTGGTGCACGGAGAAGGTGGAGTGAGGTTCAAAGAGAGATGGAGTGAGGGTGGAGGTCGGTCGGATGTGTGAGCGGAGGGAAGTGAGAGGAGAGGGGAATGGGTTTTGGCCGTCGTGAGAGCCGGGGAGAGAACAGGGAGAGTGATAGAGAGTGGGGGAGTGTGTGTGTGTACCGTGGGGAAGAAGGGTGTGTGCAGTGAGGTGAGAGGGAAAGAAAGAGACGGAGAGGAGGGGATTACGTGAGAGAGAGGGAAGGGAATAGAAATAAAGAAAGGGACTTGAGGATAAGATATATATATATATATATTATTATTATTTTATTTATTTTATTTATTTTTGTTTGCTTTTTTTTGTTGTTGTTTTTTTTATTTATTATTTTTTATAATTATCATATCTTTTACCTTTTAATAAATATGTTTTTTATCAATTATATATATATATATATTTACAAAAATAAATTTATTATTAAAGAAGATCAACTACATATTTTTTATGTAAACATAATTATACACATTTTTGAATTTCATTTTCTCTTTTGTTTATTTATATATATGTGCATTTTAATTTTCTCCCTCTCACAAAATAAATGCAATTTAACCAGAGTTACAGAAATCACTCAAATAAAAGAAAATGTAAGCCACTTCAAGACATTACGGTATAATATGGGATTTACTCATCGTAACGTCAGAAATGGCGCGTCTACACTCGCACCCGTGGATTCCCTCACGGACGACGGGCAGGTTGTACCATTGAAGTACCCAGAGTATAGTTGACCCATATGTTGGAAAGGAGAAAAAAAATCTAGATACCCGGAGATTATACCCAAAATTTCAACCTGGATCCACCTTCAAAAGAGAGAACCTAATATTGAACTCACCCTAATCTCCAAGGAAAATCATAAAATTTTGGGGCTCATTACAGCTTGTGTGTTTCTCTTGCTTGATATCTCTTGGTTATATTCCATTGTCGAAAATTCATTTCTTTCTCCTCAAGCATGAAATTGCGTTCAGGTAAAATCATCAATATGGCCAACTACGGATATACTTATGATGGTTATGGGGAGGGTCACTCTGACCCGTTCTATGAGATTCCCTCTCAAGATCCTGTCTATTATGAGGGAGATTACACTTCTTCTCCCACTCAAGTCCACATGGTGGACACCACTTCTTTGGAGGTTGAGCCTTCTTCCCAAGCTCAACCTACCACTCAGAATACTTCAGGGGACACTTCCCCTTCTTTCAACTTCAACGAATTTCTCAAAGCACTTGCTCAGCTGGATGACTCCCAGCGTCAGGCGGCTCAAGCCCTCTTAAAGGGAAAATCTATCCCGTCATCTTCTAACCCTCCCCAGGCCATGGGTGGCCACTCTACTAGTTCTCCCAATGACCCGGCGGTCGCCCCTAGGGTGCCCTCGTGCCCATCAACTCCTGTTATGACTATGCCTGCCCAATCGGCAAGTCACTCCTTTGCTAGGCCTCAACAACCTCCTGTTTCTCAAATTTTGAGAAGGCCTATGACAAACCAACACTCTTTTCGTCCGGCCCCAGCCGTGTCTGATAACCATGCTCTACTCCTCCAAAAGATGGCTAGTATGGAGGAACAGCTTAATAGAGTTACTGCATCAAGATCGCTCCCGAAATTATGCTTCCCCCTATGCTGGTTTTTCATCTACCCCCGTCTGAAATGCCAAATTTCCGGTGGTACAATGGCACGGGCAATCCGCACATCCATTTGAAGGACTTTTTGTATGAAGCATCATTCTGGCAGGATAATAAGAACTCATTGGCTTATCTCTTTAGGCGGTCTTTAGATGGCCCAGCACTGGAATGGTTTTATTCTTTGGAACCGGCTGATGCTGGCGACTTTGATATAGTTCAACGGAAGTTCTTGCAGGAATATAAGGACCGTGTGGGTCCCTAATTGTCTGTTACTGATTTGGTTGCTGAGAAGATGAAGCCCGAGGAAGACTTCGTCTTATTTGCTGATAGGTGGAGAGCTATGGCCGAAAAATTAAAAGACACACTGTCGGAAACGGAGCAAGTAAAAATGATAATATCAAACTCCACTCCACAATTCCATCATATTTTGGCCATGAACAAATTAAGCACTATGGAGGAGCTCTATGAAAGAGCTAGGTACATACAAACTCAAATGAAAGATTCACCTATTATGGGCATGTTCGAGCCAAGGCCAAAGGTGATTAGGAAGAATGTTAATATCGGTAATACTGGCCCAACTACTGAAGGCACTGTCATCAATGAGCAGGTGAGAGCATTCGGCAATTCCACTCCTTTCCGCCACCCTCCAAACCCAAGGCCACCACAACAGCCCGCCTTCCAAAATCAAGTACACCAGCCAAATGATAACCCTCCTCAGACCCTAAGGCCTCCTCCACCTCCTCAACAACAACAACTCCCCTTTGCTCCACAAAACCAATATAACCAAGTGCCCCCCCGGCTAATTATCAACTACAACAACCGCAACAACCAAGAAGGCCGATGGGTCCACGAAGAGCCCAATACCCTCCGCTACCTGAGAGTTTGTCAGACATTTTCAACGCCCTCATGGCTGCTAACCTGCTCACATTGCCCAAAGAAAGAACAATATGGCCACAACATGTGGACACCTCCCGGTATTGCGTCTTCCATCGGCAGCCGGGGCACAACATTGATTATTGTTTTCACTTTAAGGATTACATACATGACATGAATGATCAAGGTGATATTAATTGGGATGAGATGAGGAGGGTCATTGCTACTTTAAAGGCTCGAAGGTCTCCCCGACAACCAACAGTTCAGCAACCACAACAAGGTCAGCAACAAGTCCCCCAGCAACAGTAGGCTCTGCACCCCCGCCGAATATGGGGATTGTCAATAATCTGCTACCAGAGCACCCGGTTCAGAATCAACAAATAAACCTTGTCACCTCAACCCATGAAGTGGAGAGAGGGCAGGTTTGGCATAATGAAAACACCTCTGTCGGGGCCATTAGTCAAAATACCAATCAACCGCAACCACCTCTATTGTTAAGAAGGCCCCAGCTTGTACCCCAGCCACAACGTCCCCTTATACGTTCCAACACTCCAGGGGCATTCAACCCTAACCCTACTGCTTCACGGCCCCTTCTTTTACGCCAACCCACGAATTCTCCTTCACCCCAAAACCCTCCACCAAATAGGCCTCCCCTTATCCGCCCCTCGCCGGCAATCATCACCCCTCCTGTTTCGTCACAATCATCCACCATCATGCTTCCAAGGCCCCTCCTTGCCACTCGATCCCCGTCGCCACATTCTGATAACCCCCAGCCGGCAAAGCCCCTTACAGGAACCCCTCCCCCTGCCAATCCAGCACCCAATACCACTATTCCCTCTACCTCCTCTACTCCTCTACCCACTCCAAGCTCGACAGAGGCGCCCAGAACCATGGTGCTCCGTAGTGGACGGATGTTTCACTGAGTATTTCCCCAGCGGGAGTAGGAACCGATACAAGAACAAGGAGAACAAGAACAAGAATCTACACCGGGCACGGAATATGATTTATTGAAACATTTGGACAAAACGCCGGCCCGGATTTCTATTTTGGAATTGATTAAGAGATCGACTACACATCAGCTGGCTCTGAAACAGTACTTGCAAAAAGTAATGGTCAATGAAGATATTCCTGCTGAACAAGTCACTACAGTTTTGAATCCGGCCAACAATCAACAGGCTATTACTTTTTATGAACATGAATTAGCTCCTCAGCCGGCTAGAAAGTACGCACTGTGTTTCACTATTGACATTAACAAGATAGCTGTAAAGCAATGTTTGGTTGATACCGGGGCATCCATTAATGTTCTGCCGCCAAGCACCTTGAAGATGTGCGGCATTTTGGAAAGTCAAATCCGGCCATCAACCATTACCGTCACAGCTTATGATAATACCAAGAAGTCACCTCTGGGGATGATCGCTCTAAGAGTTGGTCTGGGTCCAGTGACAGTCACAGCAGATTTCCACATTTTAGACATGGATCCGACATTCAATGGCATCCTGGGCCGTCCTTATATTCAAGAACTTGATGATGTACCCTCCACGAACCATCAATGCATAAAGTTTCTACACAAAGGGCGCATTATCAAAGTTACTAGCATGCCCATTTTGCCAACGGAAGACATACATTTAGCAACTTCAATGCCTTCCATGTGGCCTTCCAATAGGCCTTTGCTTTCAGTCTTGGATGTTGCCGACCCGCGGCAAGATTTGTTAAGACCCCTAGTCACTAAACCAGCTTCACCTCTAGTAACACCCCTGTCTCCCCAAGGAAAGAAAAAGAAGAACATGATGAACATGCTTGGATGGAATATTTTATTAAAGATGGGATATAAAACTGGTAAAGGCTTAGGGGTCAATCTCTAAGGCCGGGTTAAGCCAATCAGGCACCAAAAGATGATTCCCCGGGGTGGCCTAGGATACAAAGGGCCAGGTAAAAACAAGGATGAAGATCAGCCATGGGCTGCCATGACTTCACTCTTAAGACAGATCGGCAGCCTCTTACATGGACTTTACAAACACATTTTATAAAATGGAGACTCATAATGATGAGCAAACCACGATAATTACTTCCATGCTGGATTGTCAAGACATACATGCAAGACAGTTTGCTCGTCACATAGCCCCACTGGCTACCTACAAGGCCCTGGAATCCTTACGGCCTGATAAAAGAAGAAAGATGGATGACCCCGAATGTGAGTGGTATAGATGGTTTGATATGAATGACATTACCATTGCCTTGAGCCGACTATTTATGCCAACTGATCCAGAATGGCCGCCGTTGATTCATGAGTTGATTGAGAAGCCAGCAGTAATTACAGATAAGAGGCAGTTGTTAAGCAATTATACAGATATCGGAGAGCCTGATGTTCCATTCGAGGAGGGCTTCAACATAGACAGGCTGTGGGCCAGCCTCTTCTTTATCACGACCATTCATCCAACGGCTTTGGTCCGTTTGTTTAATAAAATGTTTTGATCAGACATCCCTAGACCGCCCGCGGTCTTAATAACTTTTTCTCCAAATTCATTAATTCTCCCTTGCTCCTCGAGCAATTTTCCAAACTCTCCATCACGCCTCCGCGCGAGCCATCACCCATTCAATCTTTTGCCAATCTTTCAATTTCAACTCCACCTCCTATTCCTCCCTCTCATTGCCTTTTTCTTGAAAATGAAAATGAAAAAAAAATGCCAAAATTCAAATTTTCCAATCTTTCATCTCCATTGAGAAGACCTCCTATCTTCTTCCTGAGTGTGTCCCGACCCAGGGGCCGCTCTTCCCGGATTCATTAGGGGACCTTCCCTACCCCTCCGGTGAGGGGTCTTCATCTGTATCTCCTTCTGTACCCATCTTTTCCCCACCTCCTTCATCTTTGTCAAATTCTAGTGATCAAGCTAGTTGTTCTTATTCTTCTAGTGTTAAGACTCATGGGGTAGCTTCACATAAGAGGTCCAAGGGTAAGCAGATCCCCCGTAGATTTCTTAGAGAGTTAGCTGTCAGATGCCAGGCTTGTTTAGCCATTCCCGAATTTGTGGAGAATCCAATTATCCTGCCAGAAATAGAATATGAGGATACTTGTGTTTTTAATAAGGGTTTTGGTGTTTATGAGATCATGAATGATGAAGACCCTATTGAAGAGGGGGATGAAGGTTATGAAGAATATGAGGACGAGGCTGAAGCTTTTGCTAGTGGTATGAGAAGATTTGATGAGCCATCAGCCTTAGTAGAAGAGCCTACCAAAGAAATAAATCTGGGTACTGAAGAAGACCCTAGGATTGTCCTCATTAGTAAGAACTTGCCGCCCTCCGAAGAGGAGGCGCTTATTTTGGTCCTCCAAGAATATAAGGACACGTTCGCGTGGAGTTATGAAGATATGCCTGGACTAGACCCTACGCTCGTCGAACATCGACTTACACTTAAGCCAGGGTCTGCTCCGGTCAAATAGCGGTTGAGACGTTTCCACCCTAATATGGCATTAAAGATGAATGAAGAGGTTGATAAGCTTCATAAGGCTAGATTCGTTAGGGTTGTCCTCTATCCCAATTGGGTGGCTAACATCGTCTCAGTCATGAAGAAAGATGGAAAGGTGCGGATTTGTATAGACTATCGGGACCTCAACCGCGCGTGTCCTAAAGATGACTTCCCCCTCCCTCATATTGATGTTTTAATTGACAATACGGCAGGATATGAGACTCTCTCATTTATGGATGGCTTTTCAGGTTATAATCAGATTCGCCTGGCTGAGGAAGATCAAGAGAAAATATCGTTCACCACACCATGGGGGACTTATTGCTATGTGGTCATGCCCTTTGGACTTAAGAATGCTGGAGCCACCTATCAAAGGGCTATGACGGCAATTTTTCATGATATGATTCACATTTACATTGAGGTGTATGTTGATGACCTGGTAGTGAAATCAAGGACAAGGATTGAGCATCCCGGAGTTCTGACTAAAGTCTTGCAAAGATCACGGGAGTATCAATTGAAGATGAACCCTAAGAAATACATATTTGGTGTTTGATCAGGGAAGTTGCTTGGATTCATCGTGAGTAAGAGGGGTATTGAAATTGATCCCAACAAGGCAAAGGCTATAAGGGAAATGCCCCCTCCCAGGAATTTGAAAGAAGTTCAAGGATTGATCGGGAGGTTGTAATTTATTCGCCGATTTATTTCCCAGCATTCACAAAGATGTACGCCGTTCTACGAGCTTACTAAACCGGGAGTCAAGTTTCTTTGGGATGACAAGTGTCAGGTAGCTTTTGACGGATTGAAGGATTATCTCTCAAATCCTCATGTCCTGAGGCCGCCATGATGTGACACAACCTAGGACTCAAACAAACAAGCACAATCGCAATCAAACGGACCGATGTCGGCGACCGCTCACCCGATGCTCACCAAGACCCGGGGTAACTTGGCAATGCCAAGTGGAGGTTGTGTGGGCTGGGCTCTTGCTGGTAGAGGGCCGGCAAGGCCTAAGTTGATTCCCAAGGGTAATGGCAGCCCAATTCATGGGAGCCGACGTCGTGCCGAGGGCACGGGTTCCACTCTTTTCCCACGGTGATCACTTATAACAAAGGAGCTTAAGGATCAGGCTCTCGTTCACGGCCAGCGGAGTTTATGAACTAATATTGAAAGAACAAGCACAAATTAGAGCAAAGTTTGGAGCACTTACTCGACCGGTTTGAAGAAACCGGTCCCGCTCGGAGACGAAGGCGAGCGGGGAGGCGAGTGGATCCCCACATGCCGCGGCGGTGTAGCTTGACCTGCTCAATCAAATTACAACACTACTCCTCTCACATAAGGGGGACCTTGGGGTGGGGGTTAATGGGTATTACAACCAAAACTACCTCCACATAGGGAGGGGCCTTCAGCCGGCCAAGCGGGGAGGGGAACTTGAGAGAGGAACACCGAAGATGGGAGGTCGTCGGTTCTGTCCACGTTCTGTGGGTGCTGATAGATGATCGAAGAAATGGTTGCTGCGACTGATGCCGAATTTAGTTGGGGATGAAACCACCTGGAAAGTCTTCGTAGGAGGCCAGGGAAGTCGTCCAAATTTTATTAATTTCTTCTGTCATCGATGATGGTCTGGGTGGAGGCCCGAACAGGGAGGCAGAGTCTTGGACTGGCTGCTCCTAGTTTCCAACAGAAGGTTGCAGAGGTTGCCCCGATAGCTCCCGAACTCAGAATCGAGCACAATTAGATTCGTTGGAACCGTGGATGAGTCCTCTTTGCAGAAAAACTGACAGGGAAGCCAAACAATGCCAGAGAAGACCAGGGGACTCTGAACAATGACGACAGGTCGGTGCAGACTGTGGGAAGCAGAACCGCGTGGCTGAGGGAGAAAATTGATAACTCCTGCTACAGGATGCCGAACGGAGTTCCGCTTATTGATTCTGAAATTAGACAGAAGGAGGAAGAACTTTTATGAAGAGCTCTTAGGCTGATTCTCCTGAGGTTCATCGTGGCAGAGCTTCTACTCCGGTTCAGGTCCTCAGTAGAGGCAGCACTGTGCAGTTGTGGGAGAACGGACCTCCCGGGCGGCTCGGAGCTCGGATGGGGATGAAATCACCGCCGTTGCAAAGTAGACCGGTAGATACTTCCGTGGATTCCTTTTAGGCCTTTAGATTCTTTGGGATGTGGTCGGGGTCGCCTCTGCAAACTGCTACTCTTCTGTTGCCAGCAAACTGAAAACTGGAGGTTGAAGATGGTGGGGGGAAATGGGGTATATGGGAGGAGAAATGGAGGTGGATGAGTGTGGGGAGAACCCTGGATGTGAGGGGGTCTAGGAGGGGGTGTTCCAAGGTGTGGGAGGGGAAGAATAGGGTCTGGAAGGAGGTCTAACAGGTGGTGGGAGGAGGAGCTACGAATTTGGGCTTGGAGGGAGAAGGAGGAAGGTGGGGGGGGCACAAGTGGGTGGAGGGCATGTGAGTTTGAATTTCCTTTAATGTGGGGTGATCAATGGTGGTCTTGGGAATGGGAAGAGGTGCCTTGGGAAGGTGGAGGGCGGCTTTGGGTAGTGGGAAGGGTGCTTGGGGAAGTGGGTGGGGTAGTTGGGGGTTGGGAGGTGGAGCTAGGATTGGTGGAAGCTCTCTTGGGACTAGGGGGTGGAGTAATGGGGTGTGTGGGGAAGGGGAGTGGCCTTTAATGGGGGTAGGTGGGAGAGTGGTGGTTGGGAAGGGAGGAGAGAGAAAATTTTTGAAATTGGGTGTGGAGGAGAGCGAAAGTGGAGTGAAAAAGAGAGATTAAGAGAGGGAAGGGTGGGGAATCTCTCCCCTAGGGTCTCTCACCCAAAAAAATGGAATCTCTCCACTAGATAAGAAGTGTGAACTCTTAAAATGGCAAGTTTTTCATTCATTGATTCATTAAGTTGAAATGGGGGGGAATGGGGTCCTATATATAGGCAACCCACATTTTACAATAAGACCCTGACAAAAGACTCAATGACAAATAACCGAGGGGGTAGGGGGTGAACTTGGGCCAAACCCAATGAATTGGGCCCAATAACTAACTAAACAACGTAATGACTCTCAAACTTAGGGAAATAAGCACAAGACCTAGGGACATGACTCAAGTAAAATGAAAATATATCAAATGACTCAAATAAAAATTACATAGGACTCAAAATTAAATAACTAGACCATGTCGGATGCAACCGGGGCGAGGAGACGAGCTGTGAACGTGGGCATGGGAGGTGATGTCCCCATCACGCCAGTTCCAGGCAAACCGCTTGTTCTTTATATTTCCGTCCTGGATGACTCTGTAGGCGCTGTCTCAGCCCAAGTTGATGAAGAAGGAAAAGAAAGGGCAGCCTACTATTTGTCAAAGCTTTTCAACCCCTGTGAGCAGAGGTACTCAGCTATAGAGAAGACTTGTGCTGCTTTAGTATGGGTAGTTCAGAAACTCAAGCATTATTTCTTAGCTCACGAGGTTCATCTCATCGTCCGTATGAATCCAATTAAATTCCTTCTTGAAAAATCCGTTCTCACCGATCGATTAGCACGATGGCAAAGCTTCCTTTCTCAATTCGACATCATCTACATTCAGCAAAAAGCGATTAAAGGCTATGCCATAGCAAAATATCTTGCTCACCACCCTCTCCCTAGATTTGACCCTGTTCGCTCAGAGTTTCCAGATGAGGAATTAATGTCCGTCAATCAGACCGATTCGATGTGGACGTTACATTTTGATGGAGCTTTGAAATCGAAAGGAAAAGAGATTGGCATTGTTCTTCTATCACCGGAGGGTATCACTATTCCACTCGCCTCTCAGCTTGCATTTCCAATCACAAATAATATAGCTGAGTATGAGGCTCTTCTGGCCGGACTAGAGGCCGCTCATCAATTCGGTGTTATCCATTTGTGAATTGTAGGTGATAGTCAGCTTATTCTTCACCAAGTGCTCACCAAGTGTCGTATGCTCGAGCCTAAACTCAAACCCTATCAGGAATTGACGTCCGCTTATACCAAGCTTTTCACTAAATTAATCTTCATCCACATTCCTCGCGAACATAACATTTTAGCTGATGCCCTCGCTTCTCTTGCATCTTCCTTGGCTTTCCCTCCCGAAAGGGATTCCCATTCTATCATTATTCATAAGCGGCTCACTCCCGCTATAAAAGATCCAGCTTTCCTTAGTGTTAAGGAGGAGGTGCTCAAGAAGGTGAAGCAAGGTGGAATCATTGAGAATAAGGAAGTCATGCTATTAGATTTAGAGGAAGAATTGGACGATGAAGAAAAGCTATGGTATTACGAGATTGACAAGTATTGCCAAGATCAATCATATCCCGAAGAGGCCACAGATGAAGAAAAGAAAGCCATTCGAAGAGTTGCTTAGCGATACACTTTGGTTGGAGGTGTGCTCTACAGAAGAGGTCTTATCGGTATTCTGTTAAGATGCCTAGATGATGATGAATCTTGGAAGGTCGTGGAAGAAGCGCATTCCGGAGTGTGTGGTGGTCATATCAATAGCCAGATGCTTGCTAAGAAGATCCTTAGGCTAGGTTTCTATTGGCCCACTCTAGAAGAGGATTGTTCCATCTATGTTCGAAGGTGTGTTAAGTGCCAACTGCACACCGAAAAAATTATTCTCCTGCTTCTTCACTCCATCCTATGTCCTCCCCATGGCTTTTCTCCATGTGGGCTTTCGATATCATTGGACCTCTTGGTGATCCAAACCTCCTCACAAAACCAAAGTCATTTATACTCACGACAACGGAGTACTTCACCAAGTGGGCGGAAGCGGAAGCTTACGTGGAGATAAAAGCGTCAACCATCTGCAAATTTATACTGAAGAACATCATCGCAAGGTTCGGCATCCCGAGTACCATCGTCACCGACAATGGGCCACAATTTATCTCTCAGGAGCTTCAGGACCTCTGCAACAGGTATAACATTGCATTGCATCATTCATCTTCTTATTATCCGCAGGGCAATGGTCAAGCAGAGGCAACTAACAAAACCTTGATTAAGATTATCAAGAAAACGTGTGAGGCTACTAAATTTGCGGATTGGCCAGAAACATTAGTTGAAGCTCTTTGGGCCTATCGCACTTCTATTCGTACCCCTACTGGGCAGACCCCTTTCGCCCTTACTTATGGAATGGAGGTGGTAGTTCCTTATGAGATTCTTATCCCTTCTCTGCGAGTACAATTAGACAAGGAGCTCCCCATCGATGAGCGTCGTGAATCTCTCCTTGTTCAGCTGGAACTCCTAGATGAGAAGCGTTTGGCCGCCGCCGAGCATGCGCGTATATATCAAAACATGCTTTCACGTTTTTATCAAAAGAAAGTGATTGAAAGAAAATTTAAAGTCGGTGAGATGGTAATTAAAAGAATCTTCGTAAAACCGGGTCGGCCTCGTTCAAAACTTCAACCTAACTGGGAAGGTCCTTTTGTCGTAAAAGATGTTTATCCTAGCAATGCTTACAGATTAATTAATGCTGAAGGTGAAGAGCTAACTCATCCTTGGAATGGTCTCTATTTAAAGAAATACTACCCCTAAAGAAAGAAAAAAAGAAGAAAAGTAAAACAAAACAAAAAAATTGAAACTTGCAGGCAGACATGGTACATGGGTCACGAGCCCGAAAAAATCAAAATCCTTAATTCATTCTTCAATCTCGATGGTTTAACTTTGGGGGAAATTCACGCACACACTACACACTTTACTCTTAAACTCAAGTAGCCCAGAATTCGAGGAAGGTCATACCCAAACTAAGAGTGTAAAAACCTTACCTATTCTCTTCTCTTCGGCTCACGAGAGGGAGTACGAGTCGAGGGTTACTAACCGAACCTGCCCACCGCCCTAGTAGGTGGATGTCAGGGCCCAAAAGGGAACGAAATGCTTAAAGCCCAAGTACAATTAGGTTTTTATCTATTTTGGAAGAAAGGAAAAGAAGAAAAGAAAAGAAAGTTATTGCAAAAGAAAGCATGTCAAGAGGGCAAAGTCCCCGCAGGGAAAACTCTGGTCGTAAGCATGCATGAATGAGGGCAAAAAGAGCAACAAAATTTCCCTAAGCCAAAGACCGAATCTCAACAGGCATTAGGGCAGGGGAGGAGCGTTCCCCATTCTTGAAAACCTTTCGTGAGCTTCCTTAACTTATTCTTCTATTCTCCAGTCATGATGGGTTGTAAACTCGAAGAATGGTAAAGACTGACTAAGAAGGATGGGCTGCAAGAAAATATGAGTAGAAGCATAAGTCGTTTAGCACGTTGACCCCTTTGTTAAGTTTTTTGAGAAAGATTAATGAATTTAAGATCATGATGGCGTAAGGTTTAAGGCCCTGTAATATGCTTGCTTTCAAAAATAAGAATTAAAAAAAATTTAAAAACA
Source organism: Amorphophallus konjac (assembly GCA_022559845.1). NCBI lineage: Eukaryota > Viridiplantae > Streptophyta > Magnoliopsida > Alismatales > Araceae > Amorphophallus > Amorphophallus konjac. Next base: position 357,887,501 of record CM040122.1, read on the forward strand.
ATAAACAATTCACGCCGATTCCTATAGGCGTCATTTTCAAAATTCATGTCTTTAATTAAGTCATCATTTTCAAAAATGGAAAAAAATGAAAAACTATAAATTCACCCCCTTTTACTACAGGCATCTTTTTCAAAATTAACGACTTTCATGAAGTCATCATTTTTAAATAAAACATAAAAAAATGTTTTTTTTTTTGTAATAAGCGCCTACCACGAAGGCGTCAATTTCCCAATAAGCAACCGTTTGCGAGGGCTTCATTTTTAAAATTGAAAATAAAAAAAGGGGGGATAAAGTAAATAAAAAATAAATTTTTTGAAGTTTTAAGCCGTTATTGTGCATGTGCCTGTTGCATTTTTATGTGGGCATCTTTTATTTTTTAGTTAGCATTTGCTTGCTTGCATGTCGCATTTTTCTTATATTTGTTTATCATTTGCCTTCATTGATTAAAGGCTTGGCCTCTTGACCCATTATCAAGGTCAAAGTAAAGACATCCCTTGCTTATTGAGGAGGGGGCCAAGTTAAACAGATGAATTAACCTGTTTATTCAAGTGTGAACTACAGCTACAGGCGCAGGGCAAAAGCAAGGAAAGCAAGAAAGTGAAAGAAAACACAAGTCCACAAGTGCTCAGGTAACAAAAAAGAACTCAAATCTCATATATATATACATATCAAATGTATATCTGAGTACAGGTGTGAGGGTGGAGGCGTACAAGTAAAGTCTCTCTCAGATCTCGCCTCCACCCTCCTCTCTCCTACTCTCGGCCTCACTCTCGTCCTCCCGACGAGGCTCTCGTGGATGGGGCATAGACCCCCGAGAAGTAGCTGGAGCTCGAACCTGCTCCTCTGCCTCGCTCCTCTGCCGGAGAGAGGAACCCGCCACAAAGGTGGAGCTGGTGAGGGCATAACCCGCAGTCCGTGCTCGCTCCCGGCCTCGCTGAAGCCGCTCCTCGGTCGACCGTAGCCGCTCCTAAGTGACGGCTAGCTGGGTCCTCAAGTCTGCAGGCTCCCGCTCGCGTGCTGCCTCCTGATCCCGGTCACGGGTCTGCTCTACCGTGCGCTCCTCTCGCTCCCGGGCACGCTCCCTGCGCTCCATCTCGAGGGTGACTCTCAGCTCTGCTACATCCTGAGGTAGCTCCTCTCGCTGCCTCAAGGCCCGCTCCAGGTCCGTGACGCGCTGCTCGCGGATGGCCAACTCCGCCCCAGCTAAAGCGGTTTGGGTAAGCGCCGCCTGTAGCTCCGAGGTCTGCAAACATTTAAACAACTCATCAGTTCCATATATATAATTCAATAAATCATGAGATAAGCAATAAACAACTGAAAATAAATAACTCACCCGGGTGGCCATCGCCTGCTGTCCCTCCTCGATGCAGGTAAGAGAGGCCCGGAGCTCCTCAGTCTTTAAACATAATTTTTTATGAAACATATATCATATAAACAATTGAATGGAAGTTTGAGTTTGAAAGTTTAAAGCATACCAATGTGGCAAGGTCGCGCTCTGCTGCCTCGGCCCGTGCTATTGCTCTAGCTAGCTGCTCCGCTAGTGCAGTCGTCTCTGCACTAGGTCCCCTCGAGCTAGAGGCCTGTCCCGTCTCTCTCACCACTGCTCCCTGCTGGGCACGCTGCATTTATTAAGATTGTCAGTGGCTAATCATCAATAATTCAGGAATTCATTTGCATGTAGATAATTAAACACTCACCAGGGTCTCAAGGTCTGCCCGCGTGGTAGCCAGCTGGGCCTCTAGGCTGTGGAGGTGGGTCTGCATGTCCATCGCCACTATGTCCCGCGCATCCTGCATTCATCACATATTAGTCGCATGATAGATATACAAAGCATTTGTATTTAAATTAAGAAGAAAGTGCATTCATACATACCCCTAAGACCCTCATCTGGGGTCGGCCGGCGTAAACCTCCCAGTAGCGTTGGAGGTACTCGGAGCTGTCTGTCTCCTGTGAGGTGACTCGGGTCCCGCCACACTGCCAGTCGGCGTACTGGTCTGAGAAGCGGACTCTCCAGTTGATCACCTTTGTGCGATTGTGCGTCTTCTTGCCTATTCCCTGGGGCTCTCCTACCTCGACCCACTCCTGGTGCAGGCCAAGAGTCCTCATCACCAACCTAAGCCGTAACAGCTCAATCTCGTTCAGGCAATGAACCCAAAGCTCATGCCCAAAGCGAGGTCGGCCCGCTACGACCCACGGCTGGCCCTCGTCGGTCATCCCCTCATAGGGTCTCCACCTCACCTGCATTCACAATCATCCAACATATCATATCACATTCTATAAAATAAAAAAATCTTTGCATAACATTAAGCATACGTACCAGTGAGGCGGGGAAGTCGCGGAACTCCCGTCGTAACACTCGCAGCTCGTATGCGAGTGGGGCTCCAGTCACCACCGGTAGCCAACAACGTGCTAGAGGGATGCGTCCCTCATCTCCAGGCCGTGGGTCAGCATGCCCCATCGGCATGTATAAATGGCTCCATATCTGCATCCATGCATTGCATTAATAAAACATTCGCATACATTTAAGAAAAAAAAATGAAAATGAAGATGCATACCTGAAGAAAAGGTGAGAAGCCACTGACAGTCGTCTCTCGACCTGTCCTGGTGGACAAGTCGACCATCAAGTGGGCCAGCAGCGTTGCTCCCCAAGCATATCTGCCGACGCCCTCTAGATCCACGAGTATCCCTATGAATCGGCAGTTGATGATGTCGCCCTTCGTGCCAAGCAGCAACCTCCCGAGCATCAGGAATAAGAATCTCCTCAAGTCTCGATCTGCTCTCTCTCTCTCAGCTGGGTTCTGGCAATAGGCAGCCCTAGCACCGTTTATCAGCCTCCGTGAGAACTGCTCCAGAGACTCCCTCGACCTCTGCCTAGAGTCACCTAAGCCCATAGCTATGGTAAGGTCGGTACGGTAGATGGTCCTACACTCGCTAGGCGTCTCGTAGACTGTCTCTAGCCCTAGCAATCTCTGTGTCAGCTCGCTATAATCGGGTAGGGTGATCCCGCTCACCGCCTCTCCATCTACCCTCAACCCGGTGATCCTAGTGACATCCTCTAGGGTAGGAATCATGTGACCCCATGGCATCAGAAATGCCCTGCTAGTCCTGTCCTATCTCTCTCTAAGCACCTGGATCAAGGGTAGGTCTGGCCTCACGGGCTCTATGCTAATGAAAGATCTGAATCCCATAGCATCTACCCTAGCCCTCTGAAACTCGGGGAGTCCGTAATAAGCTGCTCGGACTTGGACCCAGGAGATCCGCGTCCTCATCAACCCCTGTATGCAACAAAAATAAAAATTTTCACTTAAGATTTCATGTGGATAATCGTTTAAGGTCATTGGCTATAACATTTGCTCTCTGTTTTAATTAACGACCTCCCCTGGGTCGTGGTTTAATCAATTGACGCCCCTGAGAGAGGCGTTATTTTAAAATGTGTTTCTAATAATTTCATGCGCAATTTGAATTAACGACCCGCCCTAGGTCGTTGTTTACTTAAATGACGCCCCTATGGGGAGCGTTGTTTTGAAATTAATTTTCTAAATTCTGAGAAATTTTGAATTGACGCCCAGACCTGGGTCGTCATTTGTTTAAGTAACGCCCCTGTGAGGGGCGCGGTTTAAAAGGCAATTCTCTGTCCTAACCGTAATTTTGGAAAAAAATTGAATTGACGACCACACCCGTGGTCGCTGCTTAATGAATTGACGCCCTGGTGGGGGGCGTTGTTTTTCTAGGATTTTCAAACTAATGAACATGCGAAATGAAATAAACAGAGGCACATATGTTTTAAATAAATGAAATGGCATGGAAATTAACCGCATGATAATAAACATGATAAATTTTTAAAATAACGACATGCTGCAAGGCGTGATTTCATGCATTAATCAAATTAATTGAATCGACGACCCTCCTTTGGGCGTTGTTTTAATTAACGACACCCCTGGGGGCGTCATTTTTCTGAGTCACTATTTTTTTCAACCGAGGGCTATGGAAATGAAAAATGGAAATAAAATGAAAATAAAATTAAAAATGGAAGGTTTGGGGCCTACCTTGCATCGTTCGGGCACGATCAACCCTCCCCGGATGATTTGTCTTGGTTGGCGTGGTCGCCGGGGTTGGGCGGGTCGTGGGACAACTGCCGCCACCACCGGCGTTTGCTCTCCTTCTCCTTCTTCTCCTCCTTGTTCTTCTTCCCCTCCTTCTTCATCTCCTTCATCTTCTTCATCGTCATCGTCGTCTTCGTCATCATCACCATCACCATCGTCTTCTTCTTCTCCATCTTCTCTTCCTTCTTCATTGGCTCCTTCCTCTTCTTCTACACCGAGCTCCGCCGCCGGAGCGTCCCCGGCCGCCGCGGGAGGAAGCTCCTCCACGGCGTGTTCGTCTTCCAAGTCCACCACATCGGGGCCGTGACCCTTTGGCGTTTCTGTGCGCCGCCCGCCATGGGAACGAGAGATAGGGAGAGTGAGAATGAGAGAGTTAGAGTGGAGGGGGAATGGGGTTTTCGGTTATGGTTTGCAGAAGAGAGAAGGAAAGAAATGAATGAAAGAGGAAGAGAGAAGGAAAGAAATGAACGAAAGAGGAAGAAGAAGGAAGGGAAAAGGGTTTTAACGGTCGAAAAGAAATGACGATCTAATGGAAGTCATCATTATATCAATTGACGGTCTGAGGAGAGGCGTGATTTTAAGATATGGAGACATGAGCTGAGGCGTCATTTAATCTTGCATGGGAACTTGTAATCGGCGTCAGGCGCATTAATGGGCAAGTGATTGATGTGATTGATCGTCATCATTACTTTTGAAATTGACGACGGTGCTAGCAGGCGTCCGTTTATTAATACGCGACATATGTGAAGGCGTCATTTTTTGAAGAATTTGAACCGATTAACGCCTTACTTGGAGACGCGAATTGAGAGACGCTTGTCGCTGAGGGCGTCAATCGTGATTTTTGAATTGTTTTAAGGAATTGATTTAATGACAATTGACGACATCATCTGAGGCGTTATTTAACCAATTGACGCCCTTTATGAAGGTGTTGCTCAGGACAGGGCACCCGTAGCTCAGTTTATCAGACAGAATCACATGAATTAGAAGAGATGATCACATCAACTCATTGTTTTGGCTCAAATAAGAAGAGAATCTTTATTTCATTAAGAAGGAAAATCATGATTATATTTATTGAGCCATCATAGGCCTTATCTTTCTAAGTGCTAATACATAAGATTTGCATTTGTCTTATTCTTCTTCTACATGTGTCTTTGACTTTTGGAGTAGTCCAACCTTCCATTGAGCCATTATTGTCTTCACTTCTTCTTGATCTCCACTTGAGCATAGTTCCCTTCTTTTGAGTGGAGGTAGATGAGAAGGTTCTTCAAAGAGGTGCCGAGGTAGCCCGAGCTGTGGGAGGCACCGGTGTGCATTGTAGAGGACGAAGTCGCTCCTGCCGATCAACCGAAGTTCTATGCCGGAAGAGAGTATTGAGTGGAGTTCTTGGGTGTTGAGGAACCCCGGTGTGCAAGTAAAACCACTCTTAGGCATGGTCTTGAAATAGTCTCTCCAATCTCCTCTTTTCTTTAGCTTAGGAACCCGATTGATTACTCTCTCACATAAGCCCAAAGAATCCGTCATGTATCAGAGAGGCTCATGGAAAAGATTTTGGAGGCTGCTTGGGTTGCTTGGCAAGGATCAAATTTGAAGTGGAGATCTACCCAACAAGATAGAAGAAGCATAGACCCGTAAAGGGGCCGCCCCAATGAAGCCGAGGTAAGCCCATTGTATAGGTTGGCTAGTACCACCAGACCTATTCTTTTTCCCTCCCACATGCTAGCAATGGCACTTAAGTGGTGTTCTTCTAGATGGTCTTCTATTGAAGGGAAGAGTAGAGCTCCCGCTATGCATATAACAAACCCCTTCATTACTCTCTCCAATAAGCCCTCATCTTCTTGGGCCTTGTCCATGTTCTTGAACACCCATGAGGCTAGTTTCAAAAGGTTGATTCCTTTATGGGCTTTAATTTGATTCACTAAATTTGGGCTTTGAACAAGGCTAGTGAGTATGTCATAAGCTTTTATTGGTTTGGTCATGTGAGCCATCTTTGACTCTTCTCCGTGTTTCATTTTTCTTAGCCCTAGGAGCATCTCTACTTCCTCTAGGAGTATGGTAGCTTCAAAGGTTGGAAAGAGGAAAGTGTGGGTATGAGGGTGCCATAGTTCTATGAGAGCTCCAATTGAGGCCCAATCTAGGTGAATATCATTGTAGTGGGTAGCATGGGTTATAAGGCCAAGAAGGTGCCATCTAGAGAGAAAAGATTTCATGTCTAATGTGAGTTTAGAGAGTAGTAAAGGAAGCCATTTAATCTTTAAAAGTCTCCTTGGTCCCGGGATATTTGGGTAATCCTGAAAACAAAGAAAAGAAAAGAAAGGAAGAAAGGAGAAGAATGTAATCAGAATTTTTGAAAAAAAAAGGAAGAAAGGAAGAAAAGAAATGAAAGTTTTTAACAAATACTTACTTGGTCTTTGGCAATTCTCCCACTGATATGGCTGGGAACTTCACAGATCCTTGGAAAACTCATCTTAGGCTTTTTAGAAAGCCTTTGCATCTGCATCATCGTGTTCATCTTTCTCCTGCTAGTTCTATCTGCTCTATTATTCTTCTTCGGTTCTCTGTTCGTTCGATTGATTGATGTGCTTAGAGGACGAACAGTTGCTCTTTTTATAATGTTTTGAATGCTAACAAGTATCACGGTTTGTGTCTGAATAGAAAGAGTTGCTGGAAGCTCAATTCTGAGCAGGAAACGAAAAATAGTTAATTGACGACGCGCCCTTTGGCGTCATTTCTGTAATTAACGACATACTCAGAGTCATCATTTAAGTAACGCCTTTATGGAGGGCATCATTTACGTTCCAATTACTAATCAAACGCTTATTATATTTAACGCCCCAATGACCGTCGTCATTTATTGTTTTGACGCCACTTCGCAGGGTCGTCATTTCTACAACCTTTTTTTATTCATGAACTTAAGTGCTATTGTATCTTGATGCAATTATTTATATTGAGCACTTATGATCATATTTTGAGCTGTCTGGAGCTGATAATTCTTTTGATGAGCTAATGAGCTTTGAAGTGCAGAAGTGCAGGTTATGTAAGTCTCGAAATGCTCGGATTATTCTATTGGTAACATCACTTCACTCTTGTATCTCTCCTGTATGCATTGATTACTATATGGTACTCTACTTTATTATAACATATCAAGGACCTTGTGGTTCTGATGAACTTGGAATTTGAGTTCCCCTTCATCAAAAATAGTGATAATTCCAGGGGAGTCTTGATCACACGGATAGACCGTTAGGTCATCTAAGGATTGAGACGATGGTTCCACTTTCTGAGTTGATGCGGTGACAAACGGGCTTCGGCTTAGCGTCAGCATAGAGATCTAGATTCTTGACCAAGTATAGATGGTTTAGCAATATTATCCTTGATTATTTTCTATTTTAAGTTTGTTTTAATTTTTCTTTTAGCCCAACATGCATCATGTAGGACTTTGAGCTTAATGATGAAAATCTTCATATTATGCCAATAATGAAGGTCGCTCGCTCTTAATTGAGTTAGCATGAGATATTCCATTCCAAATCAAGTACTTTATTCTCCTTGAAGCCGCTCAAGCTGTTTCCTTGAAAAGCATTCATTTGCTGGGTCTTTATCTCAAATCATTTTATTTTGCTACAAATCCACCTTGGTTGAAGCACGTCCACATTGGCTGGTAATCGCTCTCCAATGGTGTCTCCCCTCTCGTGCCCTCGTGCACATTTTTTCTTTAGTTTCGTCCCTTCGGTCTAGCTAATCAGTGCTTCCTTGTAATCATCCGGAGTTGTTTCATTCAGAGTTTTGGAAAGTTTTCCTACGCTTAGTGTCGAAGGCGTGTCACATCACACCTTGGCATCTACTTAGGAGTTCGTTCCACTTCATTCCTTCTCGCTCCCTTGCAAAGCAGACGCCAAGGCGGGACAGCTGTAGACACGCTAAAATTGATGCTATGTTGAGTAAATCTCATGTCACCATGTGACGCCCCTAGGTGGACTTCAATATTGGCTTAATATGAAGTTTTTCTATTTTATATGTGTTAATTGTGATTTATCGGTATTTTTCTTTGATAATTGGAATTAACGCCTTAATGAGGGGCGTCATTTAATTGACGGCTAGGCTAAGGGCGTGTTTTAATAAATGGACGACTGTGCCTAGAGGCGTCGTTTTCTGGATCTTTACGAATCCTACCCAAAATGCAAACTCAAAGAATTGACGTCCCTATGAAGGGCGCCTATTATTTAACGCCCATTCCCGAAGGCGTCATTTCAGAATTTTTAATAAGAAAAGTCATTTGTTGCCATAATTAAATCCAGGAATTGACGGCTGAGTGCACGTCGTCATTTTAATTAACGCCTTTGGTGACGTCGTCATTTTCAATTGACGCCCTTTGAGAGGTCGTCATTTCCATGTCCATCTCCTTTTCGCCTGCTTATTTCCAGTAATGATACCTTCCCCATTTTACACATTGTGTTTGATTGAGAAGGGGGTTTCTTATTGGAGGTCCATTACCTTGTTTTAATCCCATTATTGCAAGGATTTTAGGGCTATAAATACCCCTGATGTTCTTCTCTCGCGCGCATGAGAGAACGAGAGAGCGTGTGAGAGGGCAATGCAATAACGATACGGAAGAACCATTGTGAGTTTTTTTTAACAGGGAGAAGAGAGTTTCTATTTTGTAGGATCAATCTTCAAGTAATTCTTCTTCCTCCTGGTGTTGATTCTTCTTCCACTATGGTCCTCTGCTGCTGTTGAATTGTTTCTTGTTTTCTCTCCCAGTACTACTGCACGGACAGTAGAGAGGAGCTCTTGCCTTCAATCCCTTTTATTAACATCAGCATCAGCATCTTCATCTTACTCTTTCTAGCTATTTTGCTAGAAGACATTGCCACTTTCACATCATATCTTGCTGCATATATCATTTCATTCATATCTCCATACCTTTGTTACTCCTTCTAAGGGGTTTAAAAAACCAAAACACACAAGGTGTGTTCATGTTTCATTTGATCAATTTCATACTTTTAGAGCATTGATACTACACCTTTTGGCTAATCCATTCTTTTCATTTGGTTTTGTGTGTTCTTACAAGGTAATCAAGCTAAGAACCCCGTTCATCGGCCGGCCGATAGAAGGAGGAAGGAAAAGTTCATAATCTCACCCGCTCAATACAAGCTACATGCGATCACTTTCATTTTCTTGAGGTAACCCCTCTGGCGATCACACTCCTCATTAGCACCATGTGCATTATTTTTTTTCTCTTCTTTTCTTAAGTGGATTTTCCATAATCTACAGGGATCCCATTTCTCGGAAGTCGGAACGATGTGCCGCCTCCCGCGAGGGGATTTAAGTGTTGTGCGCTTGTTGTCGTTCCAGACTCCCTCCGCTTTTAGGGTTTGACTTTCCTCCATTTTTGCTTTATGGCTCTCTGATGCACCGCGGAGGCACGGCGGAAGAGCTGAGGCTTGTAGCGGCGTTCGCAGAGTTGGTGGAGATAACTACGGAGGCGGTCCGGCAGCTTCCCCTTCCTCTAGAGTCTTCGGAGTCTCGGGTGCCTTCTTCTGCAAGTTTCTCTTTGGATTCCATGGCGGACCACCGTTCGGAGATCGAAGAGTTTGAGGGCGGACTTGAGACGAGGGTGATGGTGATATTGTCGGCTCTGAACTGTAGCGAACTGGGGGAGGCGGATGTGAAGCGGCTGGAAAACCAGTTTCACCTGCCCTATCAGTGTCACTTCATTGCGGCCGCCCCGAACGAGACGAGCTTAGACTCTTGAACGGGCTATTTTTTCTCCTTCCTTCTGTCATGGAAGGGAGAGTTCCGTCTTCCCTCCGAGCCTTTCGTCCTCAAGCTTCTTGATTTCTTTCAATTGGCTCCCATACAGTTGGTAGCCAATTCTTATCTTCTTCTTTCTGCTTTTCGCATCCTCCATCGTCAATGCGGGCTTCCTCCTTCCTTGGACCTCTTTCACTATTTTTTCGAGTTGAAGGCGCATTCCTCGGCCGGGAAGGGCTTCTATTTCATCCAGGCAAGGCGGAATAGGAGCTGCGTCTCCTTGGCTGTGAAGGACTCTTCCCACAAGGGGTGGAAGACTCAGTTCTTCTGGGTGAGGGTCTTCTCGGTAGAGGAGACTTGAAGGTGTCCCATAATCCCCAACTTTCACACGAACATTCCCCCGAGGCAGGACAAGTTCTCCCCAGATGTGGAGAAGTATGCGGCCATCTTGTTGAAGCATCGCCAGTCCACGGAGGAGCTGGTGACTCCGGAGAACATCGAGCGGTGCCTTCTCCATCGGCTACGGCCGACAGGTGCGGGCATCATGAGTTAGCTTTCTTGTCGGATGATGAAGCCATCTCTTCTTCTTCTGGCCATGTCTCCCTTTGTGCAGACGCCAGGCGGCTGACTTTGGAGGAGGCCACGGAGGTGATCGATCTTGGCGATGACTCGGCTGCCGATGAGTCGGTTCCTCCTGAGGGTCGCTCCCAAGCCCGAGGTAAGGGCAAGGGGGTGGCCCGAGAAGGGTCTTCCAGGCCGAGGGGGTCCAAGCGCAAGGACCCCGTGGAGGGTATGATTCGGGACGCTGTGAAGGCCAGGAAGCAGGCTAAGAAGGTTGGGTCCATCCCCGCAGTCGAAGGCGACTCTGGCTCGGCTCTCCCCTCTACCGATCTCGGTGGGGCCGACCCTACTGGGCTAGCTCTCCAACCTGTCGAGCAGGAGGGGGCCGAGGAGGTCAGGGCTGCTTCCGCGGTTGGTGGTGGTGCTGGATCGGCTCTCCCCTCAGTAGGAGCCGAGGGGGCAGGGGCTGCTTCTGTGTTTGGCGATGGCGCTGGCTCGGCTCTCCCCTCAGTAGGAGCCGAGGGGGCCGAAGATGAAGCGGGCGACTCCAGGATTGTGGCCGAGGCTGGAGCGTCGATCGAGGTGGGTGGCACTCCGGGTGGTGGCACAGTGGCCGAGTCGGTCGAAGTCGGGGGGTCGCGAGGAGGCGCGACACAGCCCCAACCGACTGAGGTGAGAGGGGCGGATGAAGTAGCGGCTCAATCCGGGCCGGCTGGCGAGGCTTCCGAGGGGATGCCGCTCGGAGGGGGGACCCCTATCTCGGCGGCCCTGGAGAGGCTGGGCATCCTGGGTCCTCTGTATCAGGTATGCCGAGGCATAGCTACCAAGGTGAAGGGAGGAGACAGGCAACGCTCCCCGCCTACGGCTCTCGAGATGGTTATGGAGGGCGGCTTGGTCCTGGCCGAGATGGGAGCCACCCTGGCTGAAGCTTACTCTCGGTCAGAGTCAGAGCGGGCGAACCTCACCTGGACCCTTGGTGGGTCTGAGAGGAAGATGGCTCGGCTCTCTAAGGAACATGATGGGCTTCGACGGGAGCTCTCCTCGGTCAGAGAGCTAGTGCGGGCGAGTCAGGCGGAGGCCCAGACACTAACCGAGCAACTGGCTCGGGCCGGTGCGGCGCTCGAGAGGAAGAATAGGCTTCTGGAGGAGGAGCGCGCGGCCCGCGTCGAGCTAGATGGCCGGTGGGAGGCTGAGCGCACCGAGCTGGTGGATCGAGCGGAGGAAGCCGCCCGCCTTCGACTGGAGGCTGAGGCTGATCGGGTCGAGGCGGAGAGGCGGACGGCTGAGGCCGAGCGGAGGTTAGCCGAGGCGGAGCGAGAGAAGGCCGAGCTCGTTGGTAGGGAGGAATCAGCGAGGGCAGAGGCACTCGAGCAATACAAACGCTCAGAGGCCTACCGGGTCGACCTTAAAGAGGCTGCCCTCCCCTACTATGAGTCAGCGCTTCACCGAGGCATCCGCAAGGGATTCAAGCAAGGCTACGATCGGGCCATCTCTTACGCGGAGGAGTAGGCATCTGAGACAATCAATTTTTCATCCGGGCAATGCTATGACTTGGAATTGTCGTCTTCCGGTTCCTCTGGTTCGGTGTCAGGGGAAGGAGGTTAGGGGGACTCTTCGTCCGAGGAGTCGCCAACTCCGAATGTCTCGGGAGGGCTCACAACCGAGGCAGTTCCCACGCCGATGGGGTCGGTGCCAGGGTCGACCGTCGCCTAGGGTGCCAGGGGCAGACCATCCGAGCCCTCCACTTCCGAGCCTCAGGATGGGCCAGAGGCCTAATGTATCTATTTTTCCTTTTCTCCTCGTATGTTTTTCCTTTTTTGAGAAAAAAGAAAAACTTCTCTTTTGTGTGAAGAAAGGTCAAAAACGTAAGGCAGTAGCGTTATGCTGAAGACTTAACTCCTTGGTATCGCCATTGCCGTAGTTTGACCAGCGTATCCGCAGTAGTTGGAAAGTGCCGATACTTTCTGCGTGGATCTCGCGTGATGGTTTGGCGGGCGTCTGACAGGGTGTCTTTCTGTTTTCTCATGCTTTAACTGCCCGGCCGTTTCGTGTGTCCCGTTGGGATGGAATTGAGGAGTCTGAGGTGACCGTTTGTAGGGAGAAGTCCCTTTAGCGTGTTTTCAAGGGAAGAATCATTTAAGGCAAGTAATCTCCCTTCGCCTATAAAAGGTCTGAAGGGCGTCTCTCCCTCTCCATTGCCTAGGATTTTCTCTGACAGCCTTTCCTCCCTCCTTCTTCACGAAGTGTTGTGCCGTCAAAATTGAAGCAGGGAAGACGCTATGGAAGACGAAGCTGCAGATGATGGGAGGCAGAGAATAACTTGCTACTTCGGGTTTGAAGGGGGTTCGATGGTTGGCAAGCAGGTTAGAAGGGGGTTCGACGTGTGGAAGTACGTCGCCTTCTTTTATCAATTCCGGCCGGCACTTGCGGGGAGGGGTGTGATGATGGACGGATGGGAGAATCAGGCACCCCTTTCCCTCGTCCCTTCCCGCTCACTCTCTGGAGAGGATCCCTCAAGATTCCTCTCCACTTCCTACTTCTCCTCCCCCCTCCTCGTAGCCATTTTTTCTTTCTTTTGCCCTTCTTATCATTTCTTTCACTCTTCGGAGGGTGCCTACACTCTCATCCTTCCAAAGAGTTGGCTTCCTTTTCCCCTTAATCTTCCTTGTTCAACTTGGAAGGTAGCCTCCTTCTTTCTAATCCCTCTGTCACCTTTGTTCCGAGTTGCCCGAGCCAACGGGGTCTACTATCCTTTTATCCGAGCCAGTTTCCGCACGAGGCAGAGTCAGTGGCTGGACGGAGGAAGGTTAACTGGGTCGGCCGAGCGATGGGCTGGTATGGCGGCGCCGGACGGATTTTTACTTTTTGACATGTATTGTATTGGCCTCGGCCTTTCTGATGTACAAACAATTGTTTGAATGAAAAAGGAATGAAATCTTTGATTTATCTCATATTGTTTGCACAACTGAAGTGGTCAGAAATAGAACTTGCGTAGTGTAGTTGCGTTCCACGTCCGAGGGATGGGTTCTCCTTCCATAATAGATAGCCGGTATGCTCCTTTCCCGAACGTCTCGACCACTCGGTAGGGGCCTTCCCATTTAGGGTATAGCTTGCCCGCCGCCTCAAGTGGTCGAGAGGCTTCGGCTTTCCTGATAACGAAGTCTCTCGGCTGGAAGTGTCTGTCCCGGACTTTGGCGTTGTAGTATCGAGTGAGGCGGCGTTGATATTCCGTTGCTCGGACGCTGGCAATCTCTCGGAGTTCATCTGCTAGGTCGAGGTTTTTGAGCAATTTCTGGTCATTTCCCTCGGGCGAGAAGCAGATGACTCGGAGGGAGGGATTGGCAATCTCCAACGGGATCACGGCCTCGGTGCCGTACACCAGCTGAAAAGGACTTTCACCGGTTGCCGTTCTGGGAGTCGTTCTGTGCGACCAAAGTACGTTTGGTAATTCCTCAAGCCAGCTGCCCTTGGCTTTGCCGAGCCTAGTCTTAATGCCTCTTAAGATAGTCTTATTGGCATTTTCGACCAGCCCGTTAGCCTGAGGGTGGGCGACCGAAGTGAAGTGATTACGAATGTTTAGGTCGGCACATCTGTCTCGGAAATAACGAGAATCAAATTGCCGCCCATTATCGTTCACTATCACCCGGGGGATGCCGTAGCGACAAATGATCGATTTCCAGACGAAACTCCAGATGACTGTCTCGGTGATCCTCACTGTAGCATCAGCCTCGATCCATTTGGTGAAGTAGTCGATGGCGATAATGACGAACTTCTTCTAGGCTTGAGCCGTAGGGAACGGCCCAAGGATGTCTATTCCACACCGAGCGAAAGGATACGGCTTAGCTTGGGTGACGAGCTCTGTTATCGACTGATGGACCAAGTGGTCAAATCGCTGACATCGGTCGCATTGCTACACATAGGTCGAGCAGTCGCGCTATAGAGTGGGCCACCAGTAACCCTACCGAAGCAAGATCCTGGCGAGCGACCTTCCTCCTTGATGCACTCCGCATAGGCCTTCGTGAATTTCTTGAATTACTCGGCCAGCTTTGTCAGCATTGATGCACTTCAGGAGGGGACCGGAGAAGGATCTGCAGTACAAAGTGCCGTCCAGAATGACAAATCGCCGGGCTTGGTACTTCAATCTCCGGGCTTCCTGAGGGTCGGGAGGCTCCTGGGAGTCCTGCAGCCATGATAGATAAGGGGTACTCTAGTCGCTCGGGGAGGCCGAGCCAACAGCCATGAACTCTGAGTCAATGCTCGGTCGCTCTAGCTCTTCGAAGAGGACCGATCGGGTACCCTCTGGAGAGGAGGCCAGCCGAGAGAGGGTGTCTGCCCGAGAGTTTTCCTCCCGAGCTATTCGGACTACCTTAAAACTCTCAAACTATTATGCCACGGTCTTCACCAGTTGGAGGTATTTGACCATTAGTTCCTCCCGAGCCTCATGATTACCGTTGACCTGGCTAGCGACCAGTTGGGAGTCAGTGTGAATCCTGACTCGCTCGGCCCCCAATCACCGGGCCATACGGGCTCCCGAGATGAGGGCTTCGTACTCGGAGGCATTGTTGGATGCCTGGAAGTTGAACTTCAGGGCGTACTGTAGCTTTGCTCCCTCGGGGGACTTCAGGAGGATGCCGACGCGGCTCCCGGCTGAGTTGGAGGATCCATCGATGAACAATTCCCAGGTTGGCCCGGGTGAGGACGGAGATCTTTCTTCGGTCGGGATGGTGCTCTCGGCGATGAAGTTGGTGAGCGCCTGTCCTTTAACAGCCGAGCGAGGCCGGTATGATATATCATAGGCCCCGAGCATGATGGCCCATTTGACGAGGCATCCCGAGGCTTCAGGGTGAGTGAGGATCCTCTTCAGTGGTTCACCGGTCAGCATGATGATGGCATGTCCTTGGAAATAGGGTCGAAGGCACTTGGCCGAGGTAACCAACGCTAGCACAAGTTTCTCGGTTGCGGGGTACCTTCTTTCAACCTCGTTGAGCGCCTTGTTGGTGTAG
Organism: Amorphophallus konjac; assembly: GCA_022559845.1. NCBI lineage: Eukaryota > Viridiplantae > Streptophyta > Magnoliopsida > Alismatales > Araceae > Amorphophallus > Amorphophallus konjac. The sequence goes on from CM040122.1 coordinate 357,902,913, forward strand.
TAGACCGGTCTCTCGACTCCCGAGTCATTTCTAACCAGGACCGAGCTAACTGTGGATGGAGTTGCCGAGAGGTAGAGATACAAGGTTTCACCTGGGACAGGCTTGGACAGCACCGGGGGTGAAGCTAGGAACTCCTTGAGCTCGGCGAACGCCTTTTGGCATTCCTCGTTCCATGCGAATGTAGCAGATGCCATTTTGGGCCCCCTCAATAGTTTGAAGAAGGGTAGGCATTGTTCGGTCGCACGGGACAGGAACCTATTGAGTGCGGTAATGTGCCCGGTAAGGCGTTGAACGTCCTTGGTGTAGGTGGGGGGCCGCATATCCAGGATGGCTTGGACCTTGTCGGGGTTGGCCTCGATCCCACGCTAGGTCACCAAGAAGCCCAGGAATTTCCCGAACCTTACTCCGAATGCACACTTGGTGGGGTTGAGCTTCATATTGTACCTCAGGAGGGTGTCGAAGGTCTCAGCTAGGTCGGTGAAGTGGTCTTCGGCATTGGGGGTCTTGATGAGCATGTCGTCAATATAGGCCTCGACGTTCCGGCCAAGTTGTCCCTAGAACATGTGGTTGACCAACCTCTGGTACGTGGCTCCAGCGTTTTTTAACCTGAAAGGCATCCGGGTATAGCAGTATACGTCGAAGTCCGTGATGAAGGCAGTCTTCTCGATGTATTCTGGATTCATCTTGATCTGGTGGTAGCCTAAATAGGCATCCAGGAAGCTGAGTATCTCATTGCCCAAGGTTTAATCAACTAGTTGGTCGATGCTCGGCAATGGATAGCAATCTTTTGGTGTAGCTTTATTCAAGTCGGTGAAGTCCACGCACATTCGCCACTTTCCCTAAGCTTTTGGCACCAAGACGACGTTAGCTAGCCACGTTGGGTACATGACCGATCTAAAAAGACTAGTCTTTTTCCCCTTGGTGATCTGCTCTTTGATGACCATCTGCTTCTCTAGCACGTGCTTCCTTCTGCGTTGTTGTACGGGCTTCACGGTCGGGTCAAGGTTGAGCCTATGCATTACTGTCTCTCCCGGTATTCCGGAGAGTTGATCATCAGACCATGCAAAGACTCGGATGTACCCGAAAAGAAATTCTTTGTATTGCTGCTGAATTTTGGATGGTAGGTCGGCTCCAATCTTGACTCCTAGGGTCGGGTCGTCGTTTAGGAAAACCGTTAACAACTCGCCTCCAGGCTCGGATGTTACGGATTTTTCCTCGACTTCCCGGGGGCCCTTCTTCTTCCCGTCCGACCTTGTGGCTTCAACCGAGATATTATAGCACCTTCTGTCCATCGCCTGGTTGCCCCGGACTTCCCCCACCCCATGCTTAGTGGGGAAATTTATCTTTTGGTGATAGGTAGAGGGCACCGCTTTCATTCGGCTGAGGATTCCTCGGTCGAGATTGCGTTGTATGCTATCATACCCTTGATCACTATGAAGTCCACCATAACCGTAATGATTTTGGGTGGGTTGCCGAGAGTAACCGGCAGGCTTAGGGCTCCCTCCGGATAAGTGGCCTGGCCATTGAACCCGCAAAGGGGGGTTCGGATCGGGCGGAATTTAGATGGATTCTCCCCCATCTTAAGAAAACACTCATATGACAATACATCAGGGGCGCTTCCATTGTCAACTAGAATCCTGTCGACGTTACAATGGTTTATCGTAGCCGATATAACTAGGGCGTCGTCATGCGGGGTGGTCAGCCCTTCCAGGTCTTGGTCGGAAAAGATTATGACCTGGGGCTTACTTGGCGGGACCTTGGGCGGCTGATGCGGGACGGGACCACGGACACGACAAGCTCGCGATCGTCCCTTAACGAGGGAAGCGTCGGATGTGCGCGGTTGAGAAACCGGCAATGAGCTAGGGTGGTCGGCTCTCACTTGTGCCCGGATCGGGTCACGGGACGGTCTCGCACTCTCTCGCAGCAGCAGTGATATGAAAATAAAGCGAGCTAGATACCCCTACACATGCTCTCTAGCAGCGGCATAAACAAGCATATATAGAAATAAGCGAAATGCCAAGTGTAGGAGCGAATACGATACCTCCACGCGCTCGGCGTGGGGACGACGGACCCGGCCGAAACTCGTACTCCCGGAACAATATTACACAATATTACAGAAATGCAAGCCGCTGCCCACTCCACGCAGGGAGGTAAAGGGCTACACAATGGGGTCCGGGAGGACCGAATTCGGGTTGACGGGCGGCTTCTCGCGCTGTTTCGGCAACACCCGAACACATGACGGTGGGGCCCACGTGCTGTCCGGAGGGGCCGTGTGGGACCCGGTGGCACCGCTGTAGTGGTGGATGCCCGGAGGGTCTCTCCTTGAGATGGCGGCGCGCTGGAACGCCGGCCGGAGGCCCGGCGGCTCCGTTCGGCACCGATCGGAAAAACCGGCCACGGACCTGCACTTTCTGATTTTCAGCGCGCGCTCGGACGGGAACGGACGCTGCGATCAGATCCGATGTCGGATTGACACGAAATTAGCGCCGTTGGAAAGCTGACTCGAAGTACTTCAATGTAGGCCTAGAGATCTGGCCTGGATCTTCGCTGATCTTGACTTATGGAATTTACAACCTCCTGTTGTACAGTAACTAAACACTCAGATCTGCAGAGCTGATCTCTGATAACTGCCATTGACCACTAGGAAGAACTTGGATTCAGACTTCGACTTCTTCATGAATGTTGTAGGATGTTGAGTTGGGAAGATGGCAAAGTTCGTTTGGACACGTTTGGATGTGTCTATGAATTTATATGATTTGTTTACTGGAGGAAGGTCGGATCTGGGATCTCGCTGGAAGTACTGTAGCTCCGGTAGAACATGAATTTTGAAAAATAGGTAAAAGACTCAAAAAAAATTAATAAAAATTGTGGAGGTAGGAAAAAGTGGACAGAATTCCCAGTTAAATTGGGAGATCTAAAAAAATTTAAAAGGGTGGTATAAGGGGACGAACTCAAAGGTTCTGTCACTATAGACAGAGACAGATCTGATTTGAGTTTGGGGAATGAATGAAGTGGAAACAATACGAAACGGGGAATTTGGAGCTGAATGTTTTTGTGGGGAAGGGTCTATAAGGTAGGAACCAACCCTCAAAATGTGAAGTCGATCTGAACTCGTGGCTGACTTGAGGAATTTCCGAGCTTCACCTCTGTCCAGCAAGACAGAACACCGAAATTGATCCCGTGGCGGCTCGAAGGCGGCACGAACGGCGGCGGCGGCGGCACCGGTGATGATCAGAGGTTGAGAGGGGATGAAGGGAGGTAGAACCACTCTAGATCTGGGGTTGAAGGTGGAAGAACAGCAGGGGGAGGAGAGAGGGGCGCACCAAGCTCCAAGAGACTCAACAATTTTCTGATTTTTTCATTGAATTTCATATGAAAATACAAGGTTTTATATGCTAGGTTTCTAATCCATTCTAGGCCCTTGGATCAAGGGTTGATGAGTGAATGGCTGAGATACAATGTGAATAACACACTTAATACATTTGTTTAATCTAATTTGACCATCTCCATTCAACCTTGGACTAATCCCATTCAAACACCACCTAAACCACAACTACCATGCCTAATAAGACAAGGAACCTTGCGCCCCCTTCCATGGGCCAAGGCCATTCATGGGCCAAGAGCCTCCCATTAGATCATGCTAGACTTGGGCCACTCCCACTTAGATGGCCCATGAGAGAGTGGAACCCAATTTGGGCCTTAAGTGCCTTAATGACCCATTTGAAACCTAATGACCCAATATGAAGTAACACTCTTAATGGACTCTACTAATGGCAACCTAGCCTTGGACTTGACATAACAAATAGCCCATTGGCTTGATATAAGCCTTACAAGGATGGCCCAAATGAAAGAAATCAAAAATTACATACACTTCAAGCCAATACAACCCATAATACACACCAATCCAAGCCAATACACAAAATACAACTCATAAGCTCTTGATGTCCTCATCAATTCTCCCCGGGTGGGAGGAACTCGACCCTGTCGAGTAGGGGTATGGCTGCGCGAGTACTCCGGCGGATCCGTCACGGTGCCAAGTAGCGCGGGTATGCTCCACTCCAAGTGATCGGCACCTGCTCATTCCATATATACTCGATATGCAAACTGCTATGGCTAAAGGTGGTCACTCCGAAGGGGCACTCTCAAAAGGAAGGAAACAGCTCGAAGACTCACTAGGAATCACCGCTGAGTCCCTATAGGTGACTGATCCGGGTATAGATGTAGAACCGATCCCATACTCATCAAGTGAGTCGACTCGCTTCACACTCATAAGAGAACGACAACGAGCTTGCACAAGACACATGCAGACTCACCATGCATAGACACACGAATGCAAACCATGCAAACAATCGACTCAAAATCACCATACAAACAAACCACACAAAGAAAGCACACTGACTCATGCACGACTCTAGACTAAGGTGGTAGCATCAAACCCACTAGGTGGCGACATCCTGGGCGGCCGAAGGGTCGCCCAGCTCTTCCCCCATGGCATAGTATTCATCGGCCAGTGCCTCGTCGGTCTCGTAATCGACATGCTCAAGCTCGGGAGGCGCGGATCCTCCAACACCTAAGGCTAGGGTGGTGCGAGCGGGACACTCACTAGCAATGTGGCCGTACCCGTGACAGTGGAAACATTGTATTCGCGATCGACTACTCTCCCCGATAAGAGGGGCCTTACCCTTATCATCCCGCCGGGTAGGGGGTGTAGGCAACAATGGGGGAGGTGTAGGTGCCTTGGACAAGAGTGGAGGGGGTGCCGGTGCCAGAGGACGGGCTATAGGAGCTGGGGGACGGGCAAAGGGTGCTGGTGGTTGGGATGGAAATAGATCCCGGGGTGGAGGAGGGCGAGGCCGTGGAGCGAAGTGCTCCTGACGGGTGGGCTCCTGAGGTCGAGCCATGGGAGGCCGCTGATGTGGGCCTATAGTGTGACGGGGCTCGGTACTACGGAGAGGGGTGGGGCCCAACCGATGGCTAGACTCGAACTCTCCCTCAAATTGCTCCATCTCGAGAGCAACCTGATATGCCTCTTCCAACGTCTTGGCATTGCGGCGGAAAAGCTCATACTGGTAGTGTGGCCGCAAACCACGTCGAAAGCGGGACACGGGCATGGTACTCTCCTCCGTGACACCACATCGTAGAAAGTACTCATCAAACTCCGCGATGTATTCGGAGACGGACCGGTCTCCCTGGCTAAGACTTTGCCATCTATCGATGAGTCGCTGGCGGTATGTGGGAGGAAGGTACTTTTGCCGAAGTTTATTCTTCATCTCGGCCCATGTGTCGATCAGGGGTTCTAGCTGCTGAAGTAGCAGGCTCTCCACATTCTTCCAATAGGTTTGTACCTGCCCCATGAGTTTCATGGTGGCAAATCGGACCCTTCGACGCTCCGACATATCATACCACTCAAAGTAACGGTCCATGCCGAACTCCCAATCTAGGTAGACTTTCGGATCCAAAGACCCGTAAAAAGCGGGAGGGTCTGCTCGCACGGTCTTAAGGACCCGATCATCATCCTCATCTCGTTGTGGATGCAAACCACGACGGTGTTGACCATATCCCTCATAAGCATTGTCGGAACCATAGTCCTCGAGACCAAGGTCACGGTGTGGTAGTTGGGGAACCCGAGGAAGGGCGGGTGGAGGGGCCTGTGGTGGCTGGTTTTGGGCCGCGGGAGCGGCCTGGACTTGGACCATGGGAGCGGGTTGGACTTGGGCCACCGCGGGAGGAGGTGCGGGTGGACCTTGGGCTGTCCCAAGAGGGTCCCCGTGTGACATCCTTTCTAACCGCCCAACGAGGTCTTGGACCGACCTATCGGAGTTCTCCAAGCGTCCCTCCATGGCCCTAAGGCGACCATCCATATTATCGGAGAAAGTCCGAAAGTTAGCATCGGATTGGTCCAACCTAGTCATAATGGCCATCATCGCCTCTTGTAGGGAGTGGAAGTCTCCCGAGGTATCCCGTGGGTTGGCCATAGGTGGGGGTGGGGGTGAGTACTGAGTACCCCGACGAGTGGGCATGCAAACACACCGACTAGAAGACACCGACTAAAGCAAAACACACTAATGCAAAATGATGCGCCTAGACTTAACCAAAACTCGGTACGCGGCGGAGATAATCGACCCGAAGGTCACTCGCACAAGTGTGCGGCCTTCCCGATAGGCGTAACCTAACAGTCGGACAGCACCTTTTATATACCGATTAAAGGGATGCAATGCGAAAAGACACTCTTTTTTTATGTTTTAAAACAATGATGATCCTAAACACGACTTAGACCGACTAATGACTAGACGTAAAGGACACTCTTTTTTTTTTTTTTGACACCCTAGACTCAAACTTGCTCTGATACCAAATTGATGCGGGACGGGACCATGGACACGACAAGCTCGCGATCGTCCCTTAACGAGGGAAGCGTCGGATGTGCGCGGTTGAGAAACCGGCAATGAGCTAGGGTGGTCGGCTCTCACTTGTGCCCGGATCGGGTCACGGGACGGTCTCGCACTCTCTCGCAGCAGCAGTGATATGAAAATAAAGCGAGCTAGATACCCCTACACATGCTCTCTAGCAGCGGCATAAACAAGCATATATAGAAATAAGCGAAATGCCAAGTGTAGGAGCGAATACGATACCTCCACGCGCTCGGCGTGGGGACGACGGACCCGGCCGAAACTCGTACTCCCGGAACAATATTACACAATATTACAGAAATGCAAGCCACTACCCACTCCACGCAGGGAGGTAAAGGGCTACACAATGGGGTCCGGGAGGACCGAATTCGGGTTGACGGGCGGCTTCTCGCGCTGTTTCGACAACACCCGAACACGTGACGGTGGGGCCCACGTGCTGTCCGGAGGGGCCGTGTGGGACCCGGTGGCACCGCTGTAGTGGTGGATGCCCGGAGGGTCTCTCCTTGAGATGGCGGCGCGCTGGAACGCCGGCCGGAGGCCCGGCGGCTCCGTTCGGCACCGGTCGGAAAAACCGGCCACGGACCTGCACTTTCTGATTTTCAGTGCGCGCTCGGACGGAAACGGACGCTGCGATCAGATCCGATGTCGGATTGACACAAAATTAGCGCCGTTGGAAAGCTGACTCGAAGTACTTCAATGTAGGCCTAGAGATCTGGCCTGGATCTTTGCTGATCTTGACTTATGGAATTTACAACCTCCTGTTGTACAGTAACTAAACACTCAGATCTGCAGAGCTGATCTCTGATAACTACCGTTGACCACTAGGAAGAACTTGGATTCAGACTTCGACTTCTTCATGAACGTTGTAGGATGTTGAGTTGGGAAGATGGCAAAGTTCGTTTGGACACGTTTGGATGTGTCTATGAATTTATATGATTTGTTTACTGGAGGAAGGTCGGATCTGGGATCTGGCTGGAAGTACTGTATCTCTGGTAGAACATGAATTTTGAAAAATAGGTAAAAGACTCAAAAAAAATTAATAAAAATTGTGGAGGTAGGGAAAAATGGAAAGAATTCCCAGTTAAATTGGGAGGTCTAACAAAATTTAAAATGGTGGTATAAGGGGATGAACTCAAAGGTTCTGTCACTGTAGACAGAGACAGATCTGATTTGAGTTTGGGGAATGAACGAAGTGGAAACAATATGAAACGGGGGAATTTGGAGCTGAATTTTTTTTTGGGGAAGGTTATATAAGGTAGGAACCAACCCTCAAAATGTGAAGTCGATCTGAACTTATGGCTGACTTGAGGAATTTCCGAGCTTCACCTCTGTCCAGCAAGATAGAACACCGAAATTGATCCCGTGGCGGCTCGAAGGCGGCACGAACGGCGGCGGCGGCGGCACCGGTGATGATCAGAGGTTGAGAGGGGATGAAGGGAGGTAGAACCACTCTAGATCTGGGGTTGAAGGTGGAAGAACAGCAGGGGGAGGAGAGAGGGGCGCACCAAGCTCCAAGAGACTCAACAATTTTCTGATTTTTTCATTGAATTTCATATGAAAATACAAGGTTTTATATGCTAGGTTTCTAATCCATTCTAGGCCCTTGGATCAAGGGTTGATGAGTGAATGGCTGAGATACAATGTGAATAACACACTTAATACATTTGTTTAATCTAATTTGACCATCTCCATTCAACCTTGGACTAATCCCATTCAAACACCACCTAAACCACAACTACCATGCCTAATAAGACAAGGAACCTTGCGCCCCCTTCCATGGGCCAAGGCCATTCATGGGCCAAGAGCCTCCCATTAGATCATGCTAGACTTGGGCCACTCCCACTTAGATGGCCCATGAGAGAGTGGAACCCAATTTGGGCCTTAAGTGCCTTAATGACCCATTTGAAACCTAATGACCCAATATGAAGTAACACTCTTAATGGACTCTACTAATGGCAACCTAGCCTTGGACTTGACATAACAAATAGCCCATTGGCTTGATATAAGCCTTACAAGGATGGCCCAAATGAAAGAAATCAAAAATTACATACACTTCAAGCCAATACAACCCATAATACACACCAATCCAAGCCAATACATAAAATACAACTCATAAGCTCTTGATGTCCTCATCAGCGGCTCGATGGCTCGGCTCGCCCGCTCAGCATGACGCTTCCTTCCTCGGCCACTGTCTCCTCCTGATGCAGCTCTTCCAGTGATGACATTGATGTGGACCCCGCGAGGGGCATTGCCGATCTCCTCTGGGGCGCCTCGGTCTTCCTTATGGCCGGCCACGAACCGGGATAGGTGTCCCTGGTGGACGAGGCGCTCGATCTCATCTTGGAGCTGATGGTAATCACCGATATGATGCCCGTGATCGCTGTGGAACAGGCAGTGTTTACTGCAATTGCGGCTCTTCGATCTCATTGGCTCGGGTTGGCGGAGGAGGCCCGAGCCTTTGATGTCTTCATATATCTCGTACACCAGAGCGGTTAAGGGAGTGTACCGGTCGTACTTCCGGGATGGTTCATTGTGCTCCCCGTCTCGGTTTTACCTTTTTCCTTGGCCCGAGCTTGACTCGGGTGCTCGCTTCTTGTCCCCCTCCCGACCCGAGCCGGTTGTGCCTCGGCATGCGCTGAGTACCTCTTCGCACTCGGCGTGGTGCAAAGCCAGAGTCACTAGCTCGGGAAGGGTCGAGGGAGGGTGGAGGACAAGTTTGTGGCGGAAGTTCTCATCCCGGGTGCCTCCGGTCAGCGCGGTTATGGCCGAGGCTACATGATGTGACACAACCTAGGACTCAACAAGAAAGCACAATTAAGCATTCAAAACGGACCGATAATGGCAACCGCTCACCCGATGCACACTAAGACCCGGGGTAACTTGGCAATGCCAAGGGGAGGTTGTGTGGGCTGGGCCCTTGCTGGTAGAGGGCCAGCAAGGCCAAGGTTTGATTCCCCAAGGGTATGGCTGCCCAAATCAAGGGTCCGACGAAGTGCCAAAGGGCACGGGTTCCACTCTCTTCCCACGATGATCACTTATAGCAAATGAGCTTAAGGATCGGGCTCTCGTCAAGGCCAGTGGAGTTTATGAACTAATATTAAAAGAACAAGCATGAATTAGAGCAATGTTTTGGTGCACTCACTCGACCGGTTTGAAGAAACCGGTCCCGATCGGAGACGAGGGCGAGCGGGGAGGCGAGTGGATCCCCACACGCCGCGGCGGTGTAGCTTGACCTGCCCAAACAAATTATAACACTACACCTCTCGCAGAAGGGGGATCTTGGGGTGGGGGTTAATGGATTACAATCAAACTACCTCCACGCAGGGAGGGGCCTTCAGCCGGTCAAGCGGGGTGGGGAAAACTAGGGCTAAAACGATGATGAAGTGAAGATGCCGAATCTATCTTCTCTCGGCAATTGTGGACAGATAGTCGGTACTGTGGCTGCAGAACTTGATCAGGAATTTTTCCGAGGGCGAAACCAGTGAGAAAATCTTCGTTACTAGAACTGGAGTGCCTCTGAAGTTTTCTGAATTCTTCTGGGGTCGCTGCTGTCCTGGGCAGGAGCTCGAACAGGGTCTCTGATTCTCGGACTGACAGCAACTGGTTACTAACAGCAGGAAGAAGAGGTTGCCCCGGCCGCTCCCGAACTCCGAATCAGGTGCCGTCAGAACCGTTGGAACCGTGAACGAGTCCTCTTTGCAACATAAGAAACAGGGACGCCAAACAATGCCTGAGACGATCAGTGGATCCAGAAGAGTGAGGAGAGGTCGGTGCAGACTATAGGGAAGCAGAGTCACAATGCCGAGGAAGAAAATTGATAACTTCTGCTACCAGATGCCGAACGAGATTCCGCTTCTTGATTCACAAAGTAGATAGGAAGTAGAAGAACTTTGTAGAAGGGATCGTGGCCTGGTTCCTCCTGAGTTCGTCGTGGTGAAGCTTTTTCTCCGACTCAGAACCTCTGCAGGGATAGATCTGCGCAGTTGTGGAAGAATGGGCCTCCTGGCCAGCACCGAGCTCGGAAGAGGACGAAATCACTTCTGTTGCGGCGAAGACAGGTAGACGCTTCCGTGGATGCCTCTTGTGCCTTCAGATTCGCTGGGATGTGGTCGGGGTCGCCTCTGCAATCTACTACTCTTCTACTATCTGCGAACTGAAAACTGGAGGTTGAAGATGATGGGGGGAAATGGGGTATATGAGAGGGGAAATGGGGGTGGTTGAGTGTGGGAGTGACCTCTGGTTGTAAGGGGGTCTTGGAGGGGGTGTTCTAAGGTGTGGGAGGGGGAGAATAAGGTCTGGAAGGGGGTCCAACAGATAGTGGGAGTGGGGGCTGCGAATTTGGTTGGAGTGGAGAGAGGGAAAGGATATTTGAAAATAGGTTTAAGGGTGGGGTTAATTTTTTTGTCTTGGGAATGGGGGGGGTGTGTTGGGGAAGGGAAGGGATGCTTGGGGTAGTGGGAAGGGTGCTTGGGAAAGTGGGAGGGGTAGTTGGGGGTTGGATGGTGAGGAGAGGATTGGTGGAGGGGGTCTTGGGAAGGGGTGGAGTATTGATGAGGGTTGTGGGGAATGGGAAGAGGCTTAAATGGGGTAGGTGGGGAGTGGAGGTGGTTGGGAAGGGAGGAGAGAGAAGAAAATTCGAATTTGGGTGTTGAGGAGAGAGAAAGTGGAGTGAAAAAGAGAGATTAAGAGAGGGAAGGGTGGGGAATCTCTCCCCTAGGGTTTCTCACCCAAAAAATGGAATCTCTCCACTATATAAGAAGTGTAAACTCTCAAAATGGCAAGTTTTTTCATTCATTGATTCATTAGTTCAAAATGAGGGGAATGGGGTCCTATATATAGGCAACCCACAGTTTACAAAAAGTCCCTGACATTTGACTTAATGACGAATAACCGAGGAAGGTGGGGGGCGCCCATGGGCCAGCCCAATGAATTGGGCCCAATAACAACCTAATCAATCCTAATGACACTCAAGCTTAGGTAGATGACTCAATGACCTAGGTACTTGACTAAAATAAAAGGAAAATTACAATGACATGACTCAAACAAAATATGAAAATTACATGACTGGATTCATAAAAATATGATGGACATAATGGAGCTATGCCGACGAGCAATCAAAGCTGTGGAAAAAATGTGAAGGGCGAGAGATGCCCCCATCATACCCCCGGGGTGCAAAGAACTCGACTCCGTCGAGTATAGGTCCGCCGGGGAAGAGGTCCTCCAATGCAGCTCCGGGTGAGCCACAACCTCCAAACTGAACCTCGCGTCCTTAGCCTAGGACTGCTCTTCATCCTCTCAAGGTGGCTCGGGCACACCCTCTTGCTGGCGATGGTACCCTGCTTGCTTAGTATTGCCTCCGTGCACACGTCGGACTCTCAAGCTGATATAAGGAGGCTCTCCGAGGATGTCACTCATAAAGGTTGGGGTAGGCTCAAGCTGCTCACTGGGATCCACCGCGGTGCCCTTAGAGGGTGCTAGATCCGCCACGTGATAAGTGGGGTATATCCCAAAATCCCATCGGTAAATCCAACCCGTAAGCCAGGTTGCCAAAGCCACTCGGAACATGGAAGGTCCAAGTCCTCGTGCCCTCGATTTGGAGGTGACCCTAAGATTGAGCCATTCCAAAGCCACCATCGTAGGTTTGCCTACTTGGAATCCCAAGTGGCACTCGTGAGTTTTTACCCGCTCATTATGAACCTCATCGCTCGTTGCGGCTTGCTTGCTTGGATGCACATGACATGTATTACGGGGTGGAGGGTGTGTGAAAATGTGTGTGGATAAAGGTGGACCAGGACATCCATAGATGGACCTATCATGCCATGATGCCATATAGACCTTGATGAGCCTTGGTGGGCCGAGGCAACCAAATGTGGCCCTATCATGCATAGACTCTCTAACAAAGGTTGGAGGGCCGGGGCATCCGTAGGTGATCCGGTCATACATGGGGGTGACAAATGCCGGGGGACCCGGACATCCAAGAATGCTCCTATTATGCTTAAGACTTATGATGAGTGAAGGTGGACCATTACATCCGAATTTGGACCACTCATGCTTTCTACTTGACATGTGGGTGATATGAATGAATGGACCCAACATAGTGTTCATGCCAAGTGATGTGGTAAGCCTAGACACATACATGATTTTCCCAAAGGTGACTTCCATGTGTATAGGTGTGGGACAACTTTTGAACTCCCATTGGAAAGGGTCGAATGGATCTAAGAAGGTGGTCATCATGGGGTGGGGAACAACCACATTACATAGGGATATGTGGCCTAAGGTCATGGCTCCCAAGGTGTAACCCGGGTCATGGATGAGGTGGGTTTGGCCCAATATGGTGGGTGGGGGTAGGAAAGGGTGGGTGGTGGGTAAGATGGTTGGGCCACATGGGTATAGGAAGGGGTCAAAGGGATCGTGCAAATGGTTACCCAGAGAGAGGAACTCCACATCCTCAAAGCCCCAAAAATATGGGTCATCCTCCTCCAAGATAATTGGGCCATGGTCGTTAGTGGGTTGGCCGACCAAAGCACTTGGGATCTCAATGGTAGGGGAGTGGACCAAGATGGGTTCTTCCACCATAGGGAGAAGGAAAAGAAGGTCGCTAGTGTAGTAACCAATGGTACAAATCGAGGTGATAGACCCAATGCATATGTAGGAGGCTAAGGCTCCTAGGTTGTTCGGCCATAGGGGTCAACATGCTAGTGAACTCAATGTTCCATGCTAAGCCCCTAAGAAAATCCTCTAAGGTCTCCACTTGATAGGATGCTTGGATTGTGGTGTGATAGGAGAAGAAGGGCACTAGGGGAAAATTTTGTTCTATGGGAGGGCAAACATGGGCCGAGATCTCTCTAATTAGGCTCTCCCTTAGCCACCTAACAAGGGACTCTTCTAAGATGATTTTGGCCTTATCTAGAGGGGGTGGTGTAGGGTGAAGATCCTCGTGCGAGGCTTCCTCTTCAATTGGGACATGGGTGCTCTCCATGGAGGGGATAGGTTCCCGAGGGGTATTTGTCTTCATGTGGCAAAGCGGGTGGACTACTTCTTCCAAAGCTAATGGAGTGGGAAGGTTCTTTGATGGTGGGCTGATGATGGCCGGAGTATGGTGCACCCGGGGTGGTGAACAAGGGCGGGATTCCCGCAGGTGGGAGAATACAAGGTTGTTGAATTTAAAGGTTCCCGAAAGGTGTGGCGAATGCACTAGGCAAGTCCGACGTGTTGGGTCGATGTCGGCATTCCTTTCATCTAACCATTTCTTACCTAGGATTATACATGGACCCGCCAATGTTCCCTTTTGACACCAAGCCCCATCCAAATACTTAGTCTTCCCGAACCATTTATGGAATTCAATAAAGACTTGGTCTCCATTGTGCACAATTTGTCTGGTCCTACAAAGAGAGGTAATGATATCGGGGGACACCCAATTTTCAGATTCTAGGTCAATGAAATCAATTTCTACGGGCTCTCCATTAGGTAAGCATGCATGGGATATGATTGGGAGAGGGGCCATGTGACCCAAGACTCAATGTTAACAATGATGGTTTGACAATACACGGTTCGGACAAGAATGCAAGTATGCCCTAGGACTTGACTTGATAGAGACAAGTCAATGACTTGCTCTGATACCAATTTGATGTGACACAACCTAGGACTCAACAAGCAAGCACAATTAAGCATTCAAAACGGACCGATAATGGCAACCGCTCACCCGATGCACACTAAGACCCGGGGTAACTTGGCAATGCCAAGGCGAGGTTGTGTGGGCTGGGCCCTTGCTGGTAGAGGGCCAGCAAGGCCAAGGTTTGATTCCCCAAGGGTATGGCTGCTCAAATCAAGGGTCCGACGAAGTGCCAAAGGGCACGGGTTCAACTCTCTTCCCACGATGATCACTTATAGCAAATGAGCTTAAGGATCGGGCTCTCGTCACGGCCAGCGGAGTTTATGAACTAATATTGAAAGAACAAGCATGAATTAGAGCAAAGTTTTGGAGCACTCACTCGACCGGTTTGAAGAAACCGGTCCCAATCGGAGACGAGGGCGAGCAGGGAGGCGAGTGGATCCCCACATGCCGCGGCGGTGTAGCTTGACCTGCCCAAACAAATTACAACACTACACCTCTCGCAGGAGGGGGATCTTGAGGTGGGGGTTAATGGATTACAATCAAACTACCTCCACGCAGGGAGGGGCCTTCAGCCGGCCAAGCGGGGTGGGGAAAACTAGGGCTAAAATGATGATGAAGTGAAGATGCCGAATCTATCTTCTCTCGGCAATTATGGACAGACAGTCGGTACTGTGGCTACAGAACTTGATCAGGAATTTTTCCGAGGGCGAAACTAGTGAGGAAATCTTCGTTACTAGAACTGGAGTGCCTCTGAATTTTGCCGAATTCTTCTGGGGTCGCTGCTGGCCTGGGCAGGAGCTCGAACAGGGTCTCTGATTCTCGGACTGACAGCAACTGGTTACTAATAGCAGGAAGAAGAGGTTGCCCCGGCCGCTCCCGAACTCCGAATCAGATGCCGTCAGAACCGTTGGAACCGTGGACGAGTCCTCTTTGCAGAAGAATAAACGGGGACGGCAAACAATGCCGGAGACGATCAGTGGATCCAGAAGAGTGAGGAGAGATCGGTGCAGATTGTGGGGAAGCAGAGTCGCAATGCCGAGGAAGAAAATTGATAACTTCTGCTACCAGATGCCGAACGGGATTCCGCTTCTTGATTCTGAAAGTGGATAGGAAGGAGAAGAACTTTGTAGAAGGGCTCGTGGCCTGGTTCCTTCTGGGTTCGTCGTGGTGAAGCTTTTTCTCCGGCTCAGAACCTCTACAGGGACAGATCTGTGTAGTCGTGGAAGAATGGGCCTCCTGGGCAGTGCCGAGCTTGGAGAGGACGAAACTACTTTTTTGCGAAGAAGACAGGTAGACGCTTCCGTGGATGCCTCTTGCGCCTTTAGATTCGCTGGGATGTGGTCGGGGTCGCCTCTGCAAACTGCTACTCTTTTGCTGTCTGTGAACTGAAAACTGGAGGTTGAAGATGATGGGGGGAAATGGGGTATATGAGAGGGGAAATGGGGGTGGTTGAGTGTGGGAGTGACCTCTGGTTGTAAGGGGGTCTTGGAGGGGGTGTTCTAAGGTGTGGGAGGGGGAGAATAAGGTCTGGAAGGGGGTCCAACAGATGGTGGGAGTGGGGGCTGCGAATTTGGTTGGAATGGAGAGAGGGAAAGGATATTTGAAAATAGGTTTAAGGGTGGGGTTAATTTTTTTGTCTTGGGAATGGGGGGGTTGTGTTGGGGAAGGGAAGGGGTGCTTGGGGTAGTGGGAAGGGTGCTTGGGAAAGTGGGAGGGGTAGTTGGGGGTTGGATGGTGAGGAGAGGATTGGTGGAGGGGGTCTTGGGAAGGGGTGGAGTATTGATGAGGGTTGTGGGGAATGGGAAGAGGCTTAAATGGGGTAGGTGGGGAGTGGAGGTTGTTAGGAAGGGAGGAGAGAGAAGAAAATTCGAATTTGGGTGTTGAGGAGAGAGAAAGTGGAGTGAAAAAGAGAGATTAAGAGAGGGGAGGGTGGGGAATCTCTCCCCTAGGGTTTCTCACCCAAAAAATAGAATCTCTCCACTAGATAAGAAGTGTAAACTCTCAAAATGGCAAGTTTTTTCATTCATTGATTCATTAGTTCAAAATGAGGGGAATGGGGTCTTATATATAGGCAACCCACATTTTACAAAAAGTCCCTGACATTTGACTTAATGACGAATAACCGAGGAAGGTGATGGGCGCCCATGGGCCAGCCCAATGAATTGGGCCCAATAACAACCTAATCAATCCTAATGACACTCAAATTTAGGTAGATGACTAAATGACCTAGGTACTTGACTCAAATAAAAGGAAAATTACAATGACATGACTCAAACAAAATATGAAAATTACATGACTGGATTCAGAAAAATATGACGGACACAATGGAGCTATGTCGACGAGCAATCAAAGCTGTGGAAAAAATGTGAAGGGCGAGAGATGCCCCCATCACTACATCTATGCGAGGGATTCTCAGGGCTTCCAACTTGAATTGGTTGATATAAGCTAGGAGTTTCTCCCCTTGTGCCTGTTTCAGAGCCAATAGCCCCGCTACCGACCTTGGGGGCCGCTGCCGGTGAAACTCTCCTTAAATACTCGCCGAAACTGCTTGAAGCCTCGGATGGATCCGGGGGCAACGGCCTGGAACCATGCTTGGGCACCTTGGACCAAAGTGGTCATGAAGGCTCGTCATTTGATGGCGTCGGACGCTCCGTAAAGAGTCATCAGGGCGTCGAAGCTGTCAAAGTGGTCGGCCGGGTCGCCATGGCCGTCGTAAGACTTGAAGGTTGGAATGGAGATTCTGGGAGATACCTCCGCCTTCAAGATATAGTCGGAGAATGGGGATTTATCCTCATCCTCTGCTAGGGAGGTTCTATGCAAGGCGCGTAAGGCATGCTCCTGCTCTACGAAGCGTCTCTCGAACTCTCGCAGACGGAGGGATAACTCCGACTGCCGTTGTACCGTGGGGCTAGGGGGACGCGATGGCGCGCTGTTCTAGCGCTCCTTGGGGACCTCGGTCTCTGGGTGCAGACGGCGTGCCCCAGGTTTTCCCCTTTTTGGCGTGAAGGAGGCCTCTTGTTCCAGAGGAGGGGCTTGTGAAGGTCCTCCTGCCCTGTTGCGAATACACTGCCACTCTCGGAGGGTGAAGCGGCCTCCGGCTGTGTGTTGGGACTCATTTTTATGGGGAGGGCTTTCCAAAGGGATGCATGACCTTCCTTCCCTAGCCGCCTGGGTCCTCATGAGTTCCAGAAGGACGTCCAGTTTTACGTTGAGGGCTTGGAATGCGTCAGCGCCCTCGTTGGGTGGTTGCTCTACCGCCGCGGGCAGAGGAGGCGGTTCATCGGCTGGGGTGCTGGCGTTGGAGGGGGGTTCTGGGTGGCCTAAGAGGGGCCCTCTCCCGCCGCCACCATGGCCTTTCCCTTATCGCCGGTGGACCTCCTCCTTGAACTTCTTCGCACCATGCTGGCTCTTTCTTCATTTCCGACAGATGGCGCCAGATGAAGAGGGGCGATCTCGCGCTGGTCCTGAGCTGGGGGAGATGATCACCGAGTAGTGAACTGCAAGGAAAGAGAAACGGATCAGGGGGCCCAGGGATGGTTCCCTGGAGAAAACCCTCCGATGCCTAAGTCAGTAGAGCAGTGGTGGAAGCTATGACGGGAGGAGGATGGAGATGCACGAGATCCCTCTCCACCAAGGTGGTGAAATGGTTCCTACTCAGGGGGGTTTTTGGCGTGTGTTCGCCTTACCTTTCGCTGGAGGGAGTCCTAGGTTAAATAGTGCACTGGCCTCATGAGTCCCGTAAGCTGAGGAGTTTCAGGTGGGAGTTACATCCTCGACGTGGGCTCTTTACGTCCTCATCGTGGGATCTTTATAGCCATGTAAACTCCTGCTCATAAAGGGCTCTCAACTGCAGCATGGATAAGCAATTGTCGGTCGACCCGAGCTTGAAGAGTGCCAGCCCTGTCTGGGCGATGAGTGTAACTCGGGTGAGGCTCGTTCGGAGTGGGCGCGGGGCGCTAGCCCTTATCCCGACGAGGGGGATGAGTCGGGCTTTGGGTCTTCCTCCGACCCGACCGACGCTCGGGCCTTCCGAACCTAATGGCCACCGAGGAAGGGCTTGATCCCAAATGATCTTATTAGGCTTTAGGTGGCCCTTGTGGGGCTGTCACCTAGACGAGCTGGGCCTTGTTTGGTCCTGCTGGACCTCGTTCGGCAGCTCTTAAATGGGCTACAGAAATCCCCCTCTCCAAGTAGAAATGATGCTTCTTGGGTAAGGCGTTCTACCAGATCTTCCTCTTCATTGGCCAGGATAGAAAAAGTCAGTCCTCTGTCCTAGGTCCTTTCCCATTGGTTATGACCAAAAAGGCAGAGTACCATAAGACAGTCTTTTCCTAAATGTGATGCCTGAAAATATGTCTCCAAAAAGGTGTACTGACATACTTATATTGAAAAGGTAGGATCTCTATCCTAGGATTCTTTTTTTTGACCTTAAAAGGTGTGCTTTTGGAGGTTTACGTCGGTATTTTTTATCCTCTGGATAATCTCAAAAAGTGTTGCAGGTTCGACAGAAGAATGCTTGAAAAAGCTTCTGATGCGTCGACGCAGCTTCATGTTTCTTGAATGTCTGGCGAGCTAGCCTTGATGGCGTCGACGTAGGATGTAAGGTGCGTCAACGCATCCTTTGATAATAGCGTTTACAACGCTTTCTGGGAAGCCCATGCGTCGACGCCCTGAGACTATGAGGTCGACGCATCCAACAACGATTGCCTTCAGATTGCTGCTGGAGCTGAATAACCTGCATCGACGCTGTGCGAGGCTTGCGTTAACGCACTCTTTGAAGTGCATTTGAAAATAGATCAAAAGCCCGTCTGGAGTTGACGCATCAGGATGATGGAGTCGACTCAACTGAGAGGACTGCTTGTTGGGAATGCACATGGAGTCGACGTAGTATGTCTTGGGGTCAATGCAGCCTGAAGCCCGTTTGAACTTTTCTTCCCTTGTAATAAAGGGAGTCGATGCATCTTCACACTAGGGTCGACGTAGCCTTGTGCAAATTGAATTTTCTTTCTTTTGTCAAAGTCTTTCTTGGTTTCTGTGCATCCAAAGAACTTTTTCACTTGGGAGATTGATCTAAAATGATTAATCTACCACTATCACCTTCTCAAACTGTCTTGCTTGCTTCCTCTTAATCATTACTGTAGTTGATTCATTTAAGCCTCTTGTCTTCTATATCATTTGACTTGCTTAGCAGCTATAGAAATATGTTGACTTTCTTGAATCTGAACTTATCTTTGACTAGAACTGAAGTCATGTTGAGAAAATCAAACACATTCGACTCATCAATGAGTCATAATAAGACATCATCAAAACCTAGGATAAAACAGCACGTCTGACTCTCCCTAAAGAGAAGGGATGCTCGAGAGTTGTCCTCTAGGAAGTACCCTAAAAGGCACACATGTGGGGTTGATGTGAAACGACCTAGGACCTAGATCGCAAGCAATGCAACGGACACGGCGATGTCACACAAGCGGACTCACTCGCGTACACACACATGTGCCGGTGGGCAACCCGGTGATGATGGAGAGGGTCCGGGGTGGGACCTTGATGCTCCGGGGGATTTGGCTAGCTTGAGGCTGAACCCCTAAGGGCCCGGGATGCCCAATTTCATGGGCGGTCAGCACGTCGAGGGCGTGGGTTATAGGGTCTCTCTCACAACTCGCTTCACGGGGGTCGCTCAATTTGATGGCAATTTGGGACCGGGCACTCTCTCAACACCGACGGAGCAACCAATAGCAATACTAAACTAAGCAATTAAATCCCAGCAATGAGAAGTGTTAAGGAGCTCACTTGATCGGCGTGAATACACCGATCCCAGCCGGAGACGGGGGCGAGCGGGGAGGCGTGGGTATGCACCCACACACCGCATTGGTGTAGCTTTGATCTGAAATTGAAAATGTTACACCACTACACCTCTCGCAGGAGGGGGATCTCGGGGCGGGAACTTATTGAATCACATCCAAAACTACCTCCACGTAGGGAGGGGCGGTCAGCCGGCCAGGCGGGGTGTGGACACTATGATAGAAACCAAGTTTCCGAGCTTCGCCGGTTCTGCCAACTTCAGAATAGCTTGACAGGTTGTTGATGTCGGCACTGCCACGGGCTCAGCCGAGCTTAGAATTAGTCAAAATTAGTGCCAAAACTTTTCAGACTGGCCCAGGATGTCGCCTGAATTTTCTTAGAGCTTCATGATGATGCCGGTGGCCGGGGCAGAGCCTGGAACTGGGCTGGTCTTCTCTGGTTATGGTTGCTCTTAGGGTAATACTGCTGGAAGACGGGAGCGCCACGAACTGACCCGTACTCTGTTGGAGGCAAGGCAAGTACTGTTGCGATCGTGGTCGAGTCTTCTCTACGTTGGGACCAACGGCGTTGTTGGCAGATGTCGAAGCTGATCGTGAAAGCCTGAACAGCAGGGATGTGTCGGTTCTAGCTCAGAAAAACTGACCTGACACACTTGGGATGAAAAATGCGGAACTTTTGATGCTGATGTCCAAACTTAGCTCTGCCTCTTCGGGATGGAAGAGGACTTGAAGGGGAAGATTTCAGTGAAAGAATCGTGCCAAAAATTGAATAGTAGCGGCTGTGGTCGAGATTCCACTCAGGCTCAGGTTCCCTGCCAAAGTAGCTTTGTACAGTTGGGGGAGATTGGATCCTCTGTGCAGCAGGAATGTCAGATCGATGCAAGACCACCTCGGCTGTGAAGCTGACTTGCCAAGGAATCCAGCGGTATATGGTATGCCACTAGGAGCCTCGCGATGATGACGTGACTGCCTCTGCAATCTCTGGGTGGTATGCTGCCTGTGAACCAGAACAGGACTGATTGTGGAGGGGATGTGGAAGGTGGAGATGGGTGATGGTTTGGAATTGGGATGATGGCTGGTGGTTGTGGGAGGTGGGGGGATCATGGATGGATGCTCTTGGGGAAGGAAATTCAAATTTGGGGGCCTAGGGAGGAGTCATATCAGTCTTGGGAAGTGGAGGGGTGCATGGGGAAGGGAAATGGGTAGTTGGGGGTTGTATGGTGGAGCAAGGAGTGGTGGAGGCTCTCTTGGGGTTGGGGTAGAGTAAAGAGGGGTTGGAGGTAGTTAGGGAGGGTATTGAATGAGGGGAGGGGAGTTAGGAAGTAGGTGGGAGGGGGAAGAGAGAGAGAGGGGCGCAGCCCCCTTTGTTGAAAGAGAGAAAGAGAGATAATGAAAGAGAGAGAGGGGGGAAGAGAGGGGAAATTGAGTGGAGAAGAAAAGGAGTGCTAGATTTTCTTCTTGCAGTAATTCATTCCAAAGTTACAAATGAGAGAGGGGATGGGGCTTTTTATAGCCTCCATACTTTTCCTAGGACCAAAGTGCCCCTGGACAATTGACATATTGACCACACAGTACAATGAGGGGCGCCCCTGGGCCTAGCCCATTGAATTGGGGCCAGAAGCCTATCAAACCAACCATATGACAACTAACTTAGCAAAATGACTTACTAACCTAGGTACAAGACTCAAATAAAGGAAAAATTACATAGTTTATGACTCAAATAAAATATAAAAATTACATGACTAGACTCTAAAACACATCACGAACACAATGGCACATGCCGACGAACAATCCGAGCCTCGAAAAAATGTGGAGGGACAAGGGATGCCCCCATCAGGGGTGGTCAGCGGATAACCACGATCCTCTTGGAGAGTAGTCGAGTGGCACCATGAGACGACTGTTCCCTGATTTTCAAGGGGCACATCTGGCTCTCTCTTGAAGATGAGGAATGCTTGGGTGCCATCCTCTAGCAAGTACCTCCGAAGGCACACTTATGGCTTGGTCAGTGGATCACCATGGTACTCCTGGAGAGGAGTCGTGATGGGACATCAAAGCAAGGTAAAGTTTGTATTTTTTTATTTGGGTTATTTTGTAAAGTTCCATAGGTTATTTTGTAAAGCTCCATATGCCATAAAAAAACCCACTAGAAGCCACAAACCCACTTCTTTCCAAACACCCACGAATTGCCTTCTATATGTCATTAAAAAAACACTTAGTCAATTGTAATGGCCATCCTTGACCAAGCCAAGGGAGAAGGGGGCGCACCCTCCCTTTGCCCATGGTGGGCTTGACTAGTCTTCACCCCTTTTTTGTCTCCCCATCTTACCCTCACCTTCTCCATTGACCTAAGGGTATTTGTTGTCATTGTATTAGGTCTAGGGTTTTATATTTAAGGTCTTGTAAATATTATTTCCAGGAGGAATTTGTAGAAAAAAAAATCAGAATTTCTCCATTTTCCCAAGGGCACCCCTCTCTCTTCCCCTTGCAGCTGTGATGGTTGCATGATTCCAAGGTGTGATGCCTTGATCTTGGAGTGATTCCAAGGTTTATCACCTTTGCTGGGTGTGACTCTCAGCCACCGCCGCCGCCGCCGCCATCTGAGCCGCCTTCGTGCCGCCACAACCCGATCTTTACTATGCTGTCCAGGATTCTAAGATCCAGGATAGAAGCTCAAAGAAAAGGTTGGTTTTCAAAATCTGTTTATCTGACGATCTTCAAAATTTTATAGATCATTACCCTTCTTGTTAGCAATCTCCAGTTTAAGTTTCATGTCAATCCTCCATCGTTTGCCGTGCCTCCCAGTGATTTCTTTCCACCTGTGCAAATTGCCTGTTTGCAGATATGCGGAACAGTACCATGTTCTTATATTTTTCCCACCCCCTTAACCATATCAGAAAATTACCAAAAAATTTGTGCACGTCCTCCACATCCCCCTCTTTCACGCAAATTAATTTCATCATCCAGATCCACCGTTTTCCCCTCGGTCAAAAGTCATTCTCAGGCAGATCCCAATATGTCTTGACTGTTCTGTAATCCAAGCCAGAAAAGTTATAGTGCCACAGAGTTTTTCATTTCCAATCCTATCGTTGGATGGATCTTAAATTCATATATGTCGTAGATCTTTGATTCTACTTCGCAACGGCGCTAGTTTCATCCCGATCCAACACCGGATCTGGGTGTGGTGATTATTTTTGTCGGGTCGCGCAGATCTGTCCCGTGATAGGCCAGTAGAAGTAGCCCCCGGTTAAATCCTCTAAAAGTACGCTGGCTGTCTTTCAGTTGCCGCCGACTTGAGGGATCGAAGAGGAACCTTCCACCGACGTCCCAGCCAACCGCCTCGGCCATAAGTCGACCGAAAGCCACCGTCCCACATGTCGAACGTGCTTGCCGTCCAGCAGGTTTGAATTGTGCAAATTTGGACCAGTAGCCCGTCTCCGTTCGAGAACCCCTCTGGTTTGTCGCCCGTCAACCCAAGATCAACGCTCCTGGATTACTGTTGTAGCCCTATACCTCCCCGCGTGGAGTGGGCCGTAAAATTCATTGCTGTAATTATTTACATTTACTGTAGCGGGAGTTACGATTCTTGGCCGGGGTTGTCTTCCCCATGCCCAGAGCATGGAGGTACATTTTCGCTCCTCTTGTTTGGCATTTGCTTAGTTCGTATATGTTTGAATGCCGCTGCTTGAGTGATAGGTTTCTAGCTCATTATCATTTTTGATCACCGCTGTGAGAGAGCGAGCGTGGCCCATCCCGTGACTCGACCCGAGCACGTGAAAATGGCCGAATACCCTTGATTCACTGTCAGTTTCTCAACTGCGCACATCTCCGCGTTTCCCTCGCAAGGGATGACTCGTAAGCGTCCGTTTCTATTAATGGCATATAATCTGTAGAAGCTCTTGGTGTCGCGTCTAGTTACCCTTGTTGTTCACGTTATTACTGCTCGCGTCGTCCAATTTGTCGCGTCGTTGCCTAGAGTCCCAGAATCGCATCACATCGGTCTCAAGTCCATCGTCGTCCCGCATCAGTTTGGTATCAGAGCTCAATTCATCCCGCATCAGTTTGGTATCAGAGCGTGGTTTGAGTCTAGGGTTGCATGTCATTCCTTTATTCGGTATATCAAAAAGTTATTGTCAGAATGATAGGTTACGCATATCGGGAAGGTAGCAGTTTTGCGTGAGGAAATACCTCCACCACATACTGGATATTTGTGCAGTCTTGCATTAAGTGTCTCATTCAAATTGCATTTAGCTCCATCTCATGCCCATCCTATAGTTCCCCCTAGTTTCCCATGGATTCCCAGTCGCCCAAGTCATATGAATGGTGGCGTAGCACTCATGGGCGTGGAAACCAACCCCTCTCCTTCCATAGGCCCGAATCCTCGGACTTTTATGGCTCCAAAGTCCCGAGCGACTACCTAAAGTGGGAAGCCGCTATGGACACATATTTTGAGTGTTACTCCATGTCTGATGCCATGCAAGTCAGTTTTGCCAAGGAGCGACTTTTGTACGAAGCTGCCGAGAAGTGGAGAAGCATTGAATGCTTGAGGGAGATTAGGTGTCAATGGCCCATCGAGTCATGGTGCCAAATGAAGGGCAAGCTTAGAAGGATTTACCTACCCCACCCAATCACCTTTAACCGACCCCACCTAGTCACCTCCCATCAGGAAGGTCACAATCGGAGGCCAAGGGTCCGACACATAGATGAGCCTAGACCCAAGACTAGGCTAGTTGAATATGAGCGAATCCACCACGATGCCCCTACCCCAAACCGCACCTTTGCCGAACTCTTGAAAATCTTTTCGGATTGGGTGGATAGGATGTGTACACATATTGACGGACTCCTGCCCGAGCTTAAGGAGGTCGTAGCCGGTAGTCTCAACCAAGTGCCACCCCAAGGACTTCTCCCCCTCAGGGAGGACATTCCTTCCCCACCCGTGAGAGCTCCTTTGCCACCAACCTCACCTTCCGATCTTTATTCGGCGCCACCTCAGCCAGAGCCACCCGTGCTTCTAAAGGGTGAGCTAATCATCGAAGAGCCACTACTTAGCTGGCTTAAGAAATGCTTGGTCCCCAGAACACCTTGCTATCCATATGTGGATCCCGCACTACAAATCGTTCCCGTCAACTCGTTCCACACAATGATCCAGTCTTTTTACCATGTTGATACTTTAGAAGACCTTATTAAGGGATTAGACTGACAATGGAAGTTGACATACCTGTTGGCCCCAGGCTTCGACCAACCTAATAGTCGTAGCTTCACACATACTACTTTGGGGTCTATTACCTCTGTGTGCACCGTGGGTCCTATCACCAGTGAGGTTCTTTTGTTCCTCCCCCTTCCTGACGAGTTTAACTCCTTTCCACTTGTCCCGAGGGAGAAACCGTGTCGTCTCCATGAGATCCCTATCCCATCGACCATAATGAATGAAGGTGACCATCTACACCTTAAAGAATTCCGAACATGGGACTGTGTGATGAAGGAACCTGCCACGAGGGGTCATACATTCTTTGATCCCTTCGATCCTTTCCCTAGTGAACCTCTTGACCCACCATATCTACTCCACTTCTTCAAAGAAGTTCACTATCACACCCCTACCCCACGGGCCAGTCATCCAACACGTAGCAAGGAGCCCGTTCATTGGGGTAATGAAGAAGGTGAATACGGCTCTCCTGGCCCACTCAAAACTCTCAAACTGAAAAGGACGTCAGTGTATGGATGGTGCATATTAGGATGTTTAGGATTCCATGATTCCACCGATATTAGGTTGCGTTGTGTGTATGAAAGTCACACATATGGGTGTCCTGGGCCACCACTGCATATTGTATGGGTTTAGGGTCAGGTGTGAGTCTGTGTTTTTCTTTATTTGTACCGTTTGTTAAGAGTCTGTACATGCATGTGTCGAGCATATAGGAAGTTGCCTAGTCATCGTCTAACATGCTAGTCATACACGATGCAATGAGTTGCTTTATGCTCAAGGCACCACCGTGAGTTCCGAGAGGATGAATATGTCATGATAAGGGTCAAACCTGAACGGTTTCCCTCTGGAACCATGAAGAAAATTGCAAACTCGCAGTGCCAGTCCCTTTCGAGTGTGAGGCAAGTCGGGTCTACGACATACGTTATGAACTTGCCCGAAGAATATGGGTTCAGCTCTACCTTCAATGTGTCGGATCTAGTCACCTACAGGGACCTAGAGGTGATTCCTAGTGAGTCTTTGAGCCGTCTCCTCCCCTTGAGAGTGACCCCGCCCCTGAGTGTCCACCACTAGCCTCATTCCCATAGCAGCATGAGCATATAGAACATATACGGGATGAGCAGGTGACGATTACTAGGAGTGGAGCATATCAGCGCTACCTGGTACGGTGGAGAGGATGACCTGCGTCCGATGACACGTGGATCACCCGAGCAGAGCTACAGAGGATAGATCCAGATCCGCAGGAGCGATATATGAGCAGCCGTACCCCTTACTCGACGGGGTCAAGTTCTTCCCACCCGGGGAGAATTGATGGGACATCAAAGCAAGGAAAAGTTTGTATTTTTTCATTTGGGTTATTTTGTAAAGTTCCATGGGTTATATTGTAAAGTTCCATATGCCATAAAAAACCCACTAGAAGCCACAAACCCACTTCTTTCCATACACCCACGTATTTCCTTCTATATGCCATTAAAAAAACACTTAGTCAATTGTAATGGCCATCCTTGACTAAGCCAAGGGAGAAGGGGGCACACCCTCCCTTTGCCCATGGTGGTCTTGACTAGTCTTCACCCCTTTTTGTCTCCCCATCTTACCCTCACCTTATCCATTGACCTAAGGGTATTTTTTTTCATTGTATTAGGTCTAGGGTTTGATATTTAAGGTCTTGTAAATATTATTTCCAGGAGGAATTTGAAGAAAAAAATCAGAATTTCTCCTTTTGCCCAAGGGCGCCCCTCTCTCTTCCCCTTATAGCTGTGATGGTTGCATGATTCCAAGGTGTGATGCCTTGATCTTGGAGTGATTCCAAGGTTTATCACCTCTGTTGGGTGTCACTCTCAGCCACCGCCGCTGCCGCCATCCGAGCCGCCTTCGTGCCGCCACAACCCGATCTTTACTCTGCTGTCTAGGATTCCGAGATCCAGGATAGAAGCTCAAAGAAAAGGTTGGTTCTCAAAATCTGTTTATCTGATGATCTTCAAAATTTTATAGATCATTTCCCTTTTGCTATCAATCTCTAGTTTAAATTTCGTGTCAATCCGCCATCGTTTGCCCTGCCTCCCAGTGATTTCTTTCCACCTGCGCAATCTGCCTATTTGTAGATCTGCGGGATAGTACTCTGTTCTTATATTTTTCCCAACCCCTTAGCCATATCAGAAAACTACCAAAAAATTTGTGCACGTCCCCCACATCCCCCTCTTTCACCCAAATTAATTTCATCATCCAGATCCTCCATTTTCCCCTCGGTCAAAAGTCATTCTCAGGCAGATCCCAATCTGTCCTGACTGTTCTATAATCCGAGCCAAAAAAGTTACAGTGCCACAGTATTCTTCATTTCCAATCCTATTGTTGGATGGATCTGAAATTCATATATTTCATATATCTCTGAGTCTACTTCGCAACGGCGCTAGTTTCGTCTTGATCCGACACCGGATCTGGGCGTGGTGATTATTTTTGTCGGGCCGCGCAGATCTGTCCCGTGACAGGCCAGTAGAAGCAGCCCCCGGTTAAATCCTCTAAAAGTACCCTGGCTGCTATTCAGCCGTCGCCAACTTCAGGGATCGAAGAGGAACCTTCCACCGACATCTCGGCCAACCGCCTCAGCCATAAGTCGACCGTAAGCCACCGTCCCACGTGCCGAACGCGCTTGCTATCCTGTAGGTCTGAATCGAGCAAATCCGGACTAGTAGCCCGTCTCCGTCCGAGAACCCCTCCGGTTTGCCACCCGTCAACCCAAGATTGGCACTCCTGGATTACTGTTTTAGCCCTTTACCTCTCTGTGTAGAGTGGGCCATAAAATTCATTGCTATAATTATTTACATTTACTATACCGGGAGTTACGATTCTTGGCCGGGGTTGTCTTGCCCACGCCCGGAGCGTGGAGGTACATTTTTGCTCCTCTTGTTTGGCATTTGCTTAGTTCGTATATGTTTGAATGCCGCTACTTGAGTGATAGGTTTCTAGCTCATTATCATTTTTGATCACCGCTGCGAGAGAGCGAGCGTGACCCATCCCGTGACTTGACCCGAGCACGTGAAAAGAGCCGCATACCCTTGACTCACTGTCGGTTTCTCAACCGTGAAATCCCCGCGTTTCCCTCGCAAGGGACGACTCGTGAGCGTGCATTTCTGTTAACAGTGTATAATCCGTAGGAGCTCTTGGTGTCGCGTCTAGTTAACCTTATTGTTCGCGTTATTACTAGTCGCGTCGTCCAATTTGTCGCGTCGTCGCCAAGAGTCCGAGATTCACATCACATCGGCCTCGAGTCCCTCGTCCTCCCACATCAAGTCGAGTGGCACCATGAGATGACCGTTCCCCAGTTTCCAAGGGGAGCTTCTAGCTCTCTCTTGAAGAGGAGGAATGATTGGGTGCCATCATCTAGGAAGTATTCCGAAAGGCACACCTACGGGGTGATCAGTGGATCACCACTGTGCTCCTTGAGAGGGGTCAAGTGGCGCCATGAAATGACCATTCTCCGGTTTCTAAGGGGCGCATCTGGCTCTCTCTTGAAGAGGAGGAATGCTCGGGTGCCATCTTCTAGGAAGGACCCCAAAAGGCACACTTGTGGGGTGGTCAGTGGATCACCACGGTGCTCCTGATGAGGAGCCAAATGGTGCCATGAGACGACCGTTCCCAGGTTTCTATGGGGCACATCTAGCTCTCTTCTGAATAGGAGGAATGTTTGTGCGCCATCCTCTTGATGAAGGCGGTCCAGGGGCGACCGCTACCTTGTTCCGTAAACGGGTGTTAGAGAAGTTGGACAAAACTAGATTTTTATCATCCCTATCGTCATGGATCGAAGTGAGCTGGCATGGGAACTTGTCTAGGACTTTTGGGGGATCGAATTGATGCCCCATAGGACTCCTAATTCGACCTAAACCCTCAGCCCAAGGTCAATTCCTATAAATAGGACCCAGGTCTGCTCTGTGTAAACACTAGCTTTTGGATCACGCGAAGCAGAGGTATGGTGTCATTATTTCAATATCTCCCTTTAGGGTTGATCATCCCTTTTAGTATCATCTAACCTACTTCTAAATCCCATGCTAGGAGAACAAGCCGTCGAGAAGTTAGGAGATTTGGAAGTTACAGTTTCTACGCAGGACGCGCAGGAGCCAGCATCGTCTTTCGACGAGAAATTCTTAGATTAGGAGCATACCCAGAGGTAGGTTATCTCATATATGGCTTAAATAACGTGTTAGGAGTAAAATACTTATAACCTTGCTCATTTTCATGCTCTATACATGGCATATTTGATGTTCTTGTATGACTGTGCAATCTGTTTTCTTACTGCATGTTACCCCTACACCCTTGACTAAAAGATAAGAACCTTTCCTTAATTTTTACCTATTTCCTGCATTCCTTCGCCCTAAGCATACTATTATGGGTTATCTTCCTGTTCTCTATAGTTTACATGTATTTATTACCCTAGAGTAGGCTCTGCACATGGGTGTTAACTTCTGTCTGTTGCAGATAGAAGGCAGTTCTTCAGAGACTACTACTTGCTAGTAGCGGCCCCATCGTGACCGCTACCTGGTTTCTGTAACAAGAATTAATCATGTTCATATCCCTATTATAAGCAATAGTATTCATGTCTTATTTAATTTTATCAGGCTTTTAATCATGTTAGGAGTTCATGTTATTTCGTTATATTCATGATTTCTGCTATACCATGTTTCATGTTGGCATCTTTTAAAGTTATTTTTACTTATGTAGCTTCATGCCAAAACTCTATAGTTTTGTACTTAAGGATTTTAATGCAACTTCCTACCTTTTAATTTATGCTTTGGCACGTTCCTTTCTCACCCCCTTTCTATTTTTGTTAGTTCACTTGTAGCGCGTACTCCGGTATCTAGGTATTAGATCACTTGCACTTGATAGGAACACTTCTTGGACTTGAGATCCTCTCCGTCGAATATTCCTTCTATCGGACTAGGTGATTGTGTTTCAAGGCCTTCGTAAGTCTCCGCAAGCCTGGGATTCCCATTAGGACCCCGAGCTGGTTGTACCCTAAAAGCCCAATGGTCTAGGAAGCACTTCGTGAAACTCGCGTTTTCTGTGAACTGACCTGAACGCGGCATTCAGGTGACCGCTACTTCCTGATAGCGGTCCTGGCGCGACCGCATTCTGCCTGTAGTTCTGCTGCGTCGACCCCTTTCCTTTCTGGTGTCGACCCTATCTAAAGGCGGTTTTGACTTGACCGCTACCTTAAGAAAATGATCCTACCTTGACCGCATTCTGCCTAAATGCTATTCAACCCGTGGTTTGACCCAAGGGTTGGTTCTACTTTGTTCCTAGATGGTTTTCTGATTATCTTGAACCCAACACCTTATTCATTAAGTTATTAATGAACTATGAATTATGGAAATATACCGTTATGCTGTCGGAATTCCTCCGTGTCATAATGTTCAATTAATACATCCTTGACCTCATGATTTCATTTTGGTGCGTTCTTACCTTTGCTTTGTTAACATGAACTATTATTTTTTAATCAAATTTAAAATATGAAAATTTAAAAATAGCTCACCTCCAATCCACCAAAGTTTTTTTTTGAGTGCAACCCGTCCTCAGAGAGGAGGGGTGTTCCCACTCCACCCAACCCTACCGAAGGTATCATATTTTAAATTTTCATATTTTAAATTTGATAAAGAAAATAATAGTTCATGTTAACAAAGCCAAGGTAAGAACTATTGTTTGAACTTGATATTATTGGCCATACTTTATTTTTTATACTCGTGAAAATAGATTGATTTATAACTTGAAGATGCAAGAGCAGGCACAGACAGTGTCTAAGGGCTCCATGCTAGCCCCCTCGACAGATGGCTGGAAACATGCTGTAAACTATGGGGTATGATGAACACTGGTGTCACATTGCGCTGGGAGTACTTTTTTTATAAACGGGTGAAATCCACGAGGCTCATCATGAATTTATACTTACATGACTCTCTGGAACATAGCCTTTCAAGGTTATGAAAAGTACATTCTCGTTACATTCTAGTATATTCTCATTAATGAAAGGCCATATAATAATCTTGCTTGATCATGTTCTCACATTATCTCATGTCTCTGCACTTATCTTGATACTTGTTGTTACTTTGGTTTTATGTCGCATGTTTTAATCGTATTTCCTCTATCTTACCTTCTAGAGCAAAAATGTTAATTACTTTAACAATGCCATCATGTTGATACGAAGATACCTATTGGGCAAGTGCGCTCATTCCCTACTTTTCCAATCCTTTTTAGAAAATTCTAGCGGGTTAGATTCGGATTACTCGAATGATGGATCTGAGGGCGAGAGCGATTGATGGACGAGAGAAACCATAGTTAGTTTGGTCATGAGTCTTGTTATGGCTAAGTTCCTTCACTGTAATAGGTGGTGAAGTTGATCATGTTATGTAATTTTTTTTCTTAAGTCTGGAGTTAGTAGTCAAGCGTCAATGTAAACATTAATTTTTATTCAATAAAGTTGAAATTCTATACATTATGTTCACTCTTCTATGTGTGGATGTTATAGCGCTCTTATTATCTTGCTAGCTTGAGACGTATTGCCGACTGTTCACGTTCCCGACTTAATTTCCACTGCATATCTCGGGGCATGATAGTTAAGTTGGTATCAGAGCCTAAGATTAAGTAAGTCCTAGGAGAATGTCAAGTCATAGGTTAAGTCCAAGGTTTAAGGACCCACACCTATGAACTATGAAGAAATCTTCTGAACCCATGTGAGGATTGGGTAGAGTCCAGAATGAGATAGTTTTCTAGAAATTAACCTTTAGGTTAATCCCCATAAAAATTCCAAGGAAATAACTAATTGTTTATTTTCTCCGGAACCTCATAATGGCCGCTAACCGAGGAAACTAGGAAGCTATGTTGCAAACGGTTGCCGGTGTTACCCCGGCCCTATAGACTGTGGCATAAGCAGGCGTGCGAGCGGGCGCTGGGGATCTTCATCGCAATTTTCGAAGCATGAATCCTCCTCAATTTTTGGGGTCATTCAATCTTGATGAGGCCGAGAACTGGATTGATGAGATGGACTGTATATTTAATGTTATGCAATGAGCGGACCAGGAGAAGGTCCTTCTTGCCACTTTCTAGCTCAATAACGACGCCCGTACGTGGTGGAAAGCCACCTCGGCTCATCCAAACATTGCTCAACTCACTTGGGAGAAGTTCCTCGAGCTCTTTCGAGAGAAGTATTTCTCGGAGCATGTCGGGGAAAGGAAGGCGGTGGAATTTACCTCTCTGAGGTAAGGCATGATGTCGGTGGCGGAGTATGAGCTCCAATTCTCAAGGCTAGCACCATATGCTCCACATCTTATCAGCACAGAGCTCTTGAAGGCAAATCACTTTATGGACAGTTTAAGGCCCATTTTTGTGCAACAACTTGGGCCTCAAAATATCTGCACATATGCGGAGATGGTACATAGAGCTCACTTGTGTGAAAGGACCCTTGAGAAGGTGGAAAAATTCAAGGATAAAGAGTAGATACCAGCTAGAAACATGATAAACAGGGAAGGAAGGAAGAAAAATTTAGCATCACAGGGTCCTACAAATCCCGTGACAACAAGAAGCTGTCCCGTAATGACAACGGGAATGACAGAAATAAGAAAGTGAAGGAAGAAGTGAAGCAAGTCATGACGGTTTGCACTTTCTGTGAGAAGTTCGATCATTCGGTCATAGAATGTTGGAAGCGTCTTGGCGCTTGTTTACGATGTGGAAGCCTGGAGCATCGCATGCCGGATTGCCCAGTTATGAAAGGTCAACCTTCTAGAAATGATGGTGGACGCCGGCGGCAAGCTCGTCTTAATGTCGTATTGGATGAAGAAGCGCCAAAGGATGATGGCTTGATGGAAGGTACTATCCAAATTTATTCATATCCTACTTTTGTATTATTTGACACTAGTGCTTCTCATTCTTTCATATCTACCACTTTTGCTAAAACCTTACCCATTTCACATGTTCCTTTACATACGGACCTAGCTATCACCACACCCTTACGTCCTAGAACCAAACTTACAACCCACTACCCAAATAGTGAGGTAACGATAGAAGGCCATAATCTCCCCACAAATCTCGTATGCCTTGATATGGAAGGATACGATGCCCTCCTAAGTGTAGATTGGCTATGTGACCACTATGCCAACATTAATTGTCGCAATAGGTGAATTTCCTTCCACAAATCGGATCTTTCTAGATTTTCTTTCCTTGGCATCAAATACAGGAAGCATCCAATCCTTATTTCTTCTCTTTACGCCTACAAACTTATCTCGCAAGGTTGTGAAGCTTTCCTTACTTCTGTAATCATCACCGAGTCGAAGGAAATTGTTCTTGAAGAAATTCATGTTGTAAGAGAGTTCTCCGATGTCTTCCCTTCCGAATTACCTTGTTTACTATAAGGGAAGTGAACTTTTCCATCGAACTTATCCCTGGAGCGGCACCTGTTTCAAAAGCTCCTTACAGGATGTCCCCCACAGAACTTAAGGAGTTGAAGAAGTAACTTCAAGAACTATTGGAGAAGGTATTCATTCGACCTAGCACATCCCCTTTGGGTGCGTCGATATTATTCATCAGGAAAAAGGATGGATCTCTCTGGTTATGTATCGATTATAGACAGTTAAATCAACTCACCATCAAGAACAAATATCCACTGCCGTGTATTGATGAGCTATTCGACAAGATATCTGGTGCGGAATATGTCTCAAAGATAGACCTCAGGTCTGGTTATCATCATCTGCAGATTAAAGATGAAGATATATCCAAGATTACTTTTCATAGCAGATATGGCCACTACGAGTTCGTGGTTATGCCATTTGGGTTGACCAATGCCCCAACAGCTTTCATGCAACTTATGAACAATGTCTTCAGGCCCTATCTTGACCGATTTGTGGTCGTCTTCATTGATGATATTCTCATATATTCTAAGACCAAGGAAGAACATGAAGAACACTTAAGAATAGCCTTGCAAACATTAAGAGAGCACTAAATATTTACAAAACTCAACAAATGTGAATTTTGGCTAAAGGAGGTCTCATTCCTTGGCCACATTATTTCAAAGAAAGGTATCGTTGTAGATCCTTCTAAGGTCGAAGATGTCAAGAATTGGAGCCGACCCATAATTGTGTCTAAAGTCAGGAGTTTTCTAGGTCTGGCAGGTTATTATTGGTGATTCATCAAATATTTCTCAAAGATTGATGTCCCTCTGACCAGGCTTACAAGAAAGGAAAATCCTTTTGTATGGTCAAGAGAATGGGAATAGAGTTTTCTAACTCTTAAGGAACATCTAACTATGGCTCCTGTCTTAGCATTGCCCGTGGAAGGTGGTGGCTTTGAAGTTTATACGGATGCATCAGACATTGGCCTTGGTTGTGTCTTTATGCAGCATGGTAAGGTGATTTGTTATGCCTCGAGGCAATTGAAGCGTCATGAGGAGAACTACCCCGTGCACAATCTGGAGTTAGCTGATGTTATCTTCACCTTAAAGATATGGCGACATTATCTCTATGGGAAAAAATCACTATATTTTCGTACCATAAAAGTCTGAAGTACCTTTTCACCTAAAAGGAGTTAAACATGAGGCAACGAAGATGGCAAGAATACCTCAAGGACTTTGATTTCTCTATAGAATACCATCCTGGCAAGGCAAATGATGTAGCTGATGTGCTCAGCAGGAAACCTCTGGCAACCTTATCAGGCCGCCGGGAAGGTATGACCAATCTTATAAGAGATTATGCACATTTGAACCAAGATATTGATATAGAAGAAGAAGGGTGTATGATTTCCAATATCCGGTCGCAACCCACATTCAAAGAAGATCTAGTTAAATTGCAATAGAATGGCCCCATGCTGGTGGAAATCAAAACCAATCTTGACCAACGGACAAATTTTTCTATCTCAACCGATGGTAGGTTATTATTCAAAGGTCAGATTTGTATGCTAGATCATGCCGACACTAAGAAGATGATTATGGAACAAGCTCACAAGTCAAGGTATGCCATTCACCCTGGTGCTACCAAGATGTACCAAGACTTAAAGAAAAAATTTTGGTGGCCCAACATGAAGAAAGAAGCAACATACTTTGTATCTCGCTGCCTCACTTATCAACAAGTTAAGGCGGAAGATCAAAAGTCCGCTGGAAAGTTACATCCCCTAGAAGTTTCCGAGTG
The DNA here is from genome assembly GCA_022559845.1 of Amorphophallus konjac. Lineage (NCBI taxonomy): Eukaryota > Viridiplantae > Streptophyta > Magnoliopsida > Alismatales > Araceae > Amorphophallus > Amorphophallus konjac. Next base: position 357,938,084 of record CM040122.1, read on the forward strand.
GAAATGGGAGAGTATAGGGATGAATTTTATCTTGGGTCTGCCAAAGACAAGAGGTGGACATGATGGTATTTGGGTAATCATAGACCGATTGATGAAATCTACACATTTCTTACCTATCAAAAGTCGATGGTCTGTGGATATATTAGAAGCTTTATATATGAAGGAAATAGTTAAGCTACACGGTGTCCCTGTCACTATTATATCTGACCGAGACCCTCATTTCACATCATAATTCTAGAAGGGTCTACAATATTCCTTGGGGACCCGAGTCAACTTTAGCACTACTTTCCATCCGTAAACAGATGGCCAAACTAAGAGAACGAATTAGGTGATAGAAGATATGCTCAGGGCTTGTGCAATTGATTTTGGTGGAAGTTGGCACGATCATCTACCTTTAGTTGAGTTTGCCTATAACAATAGCTATCAATCTAGTATACATATGGCACCATTCGAGGCATTGTATGGAAGGAGTTGTCGCTCACCAATCTGTTGGAATGAAGTTGGGGAAAAATAACTTCTAGGCCCAGAACTTATTAGAGATACAATCGAGAAAATTAAATTGATCAGGGAGTGACTCCAGATGGCTCAGTCGAGGCAAAAGTCGTATGCTGACACAAGAAGAAGAGACCTAAAATTTTAAGTAGGAGACCATGTGTTTCTCAAAGTTTCCCCAGGTCGAGGTATTCGAAGATTTGGCATCAAAGGCAAGCTCACTCCGAAATTTATTGGCCCTTTTGAAATTCTTGAAATGGTTGGTGAGGTCGCTTATCAGATAGCTTTGCCTCCTCAATTATCTAGAGTCCACGATGTGTTTCACGTCTCTATGTTAAAGAGGCACGTTCATGACCCATTTCATGTTATTATCCATAACGATCTTGTAATACAGAAGGATCTGACGTACGAGCAAAGACCCCTTAAAATACTTGATCGATAGGTAGGTCAACTTCGAAACAAAATTATTCCCATGATAAAAGTTCGGTGGAATAAAAGTATAGACCAAGAGGTGACATGGGAGACAGAGGAAACTATACGCAAGAGATTTCTAGAGCTATTTGATTGTAAGTAAATACACTCTCCATAGATCCCAAGCAATGAATTTGGGGACCAAATTCTCTTTAAGTGGGGGAGGGTGTAGCACCCCTAGAATTTTTAAAGATTTTTTGAAAATTAAATAAAAATTATTAAGCATTTAAAAGGCTTAATGGGCTATTTAATGAATTATGAGTTAAATACATTAATTTGAAAGCCAATTATTAACCTAATAAGTAAGCCCACTTTAAACAAGCCCATAAACCTAATTCTAAGGCTTTTTAGCCCAAGCCCAACTCTGGAGACGTAATTAGGATAATTTCCTAATTTTATTGGATAATTAGGTGATAATTATAGGAGGAATTTGACCAAATTTCAAATTTTGGCGCCCAGGTCAGTCGCGGTAAGTCGCGCGACCGCGTCTTCATGAAGGCGGTCTAGGGGCGACCGCTACATGGATCCGTAAACGGGTGTTAGAGAAGTTGGAAAAAATTGGATTTTTATCATCCCTATCGCCATGGATCGAAGTGATCTAGCATGGAACCTTGTCTAGGACTCTTGAGAGATCGAATTGATGCCCCATACGACTCCTAATTCGACCTAAACCCTCAGCCCTAGGTCAATTCCTATAAATAAGACACATGCCTGCTCTGCGCGAACCCAAGCTTTTGGATCACGCGAAGTAGATGTATGGTGTCATTATATCAATATCTCCCTTTAGGTTTTATTGTCCCTTTTAGTATCTTCTAACCTACTTCTAAATCCCATGCTAGAGAACAAGCCGTCGAGAAGTTAGGGATCTTGAAGTTGAAGTTTCTACGCAGGACGCGCAGGAACCAACACCATCTTCAGGCGAGAAATTCTCAGATTAGGAGCATACCCAGAGGTAGGTTACATCATTTATGGCTTAAATAATGTGTTAGGAGTAAAAGCCCTCTAACTTTGCTCATTTTCATGCTCTATAGATGGCATATTTGAGGTTTTTGTATGACTGCTTAATCTATTTTCTTACTGCATGTTACCCTTGCACCCTTGACTAAAAGATATAAACCTTGCCTTAATTTATACCAATTTCCTACATTCCTTCACCCTGACCATACTATCATGGGTTGTCTTCCTGTTCTTTATAGTTTACATGTATTTATTGCCCTAGAGTAGGCTCTGCACGCGGGTGTTAACTTCTGTCTGTTGCAGACAGAAGGCGGTTCCTTAGAGATCGCTACTTGCTAGTAGCGGCCCCCTCCTGACCGCTACCTGGTTTCTATAACCAGATTTAATCATGTCCATATCCCTATTATAAGTAATAGTTTTCATGTCTTATTTCATTTTATCTGGCTTTTAATCATGTTAGGAGTTCATGTTATTTCGTTATATTCATGATTTCTTCTATACCATGTTTCACGTTGGCATGTTTTAAAGTTATTTTTACATATGTAGGTTCATGTCAAAACTCTATAGTTTTGTACTTAAGGATTTTAATGCAATTTCCTACACTTTGTTTTATGCTTTGGCACGTCCTTTCTCACCCCCTTTCTATTTTTGTTAGTTCTCTTGTAGCGCGTACACTGGTACCTGGCTATTAGATCACTTGCACTTGATAGGAACACTTCTTGGACTTGAGATCCTCTCTGTCAGATATTCCTTTTACCGGACTAGGTGATCATGTTTCAAGACCTCCGCAAGTCTCCGCGAGCCTGGGATTCCCATTAGGACCCCGAGCTGGTTATACCCTAAAAGCCCAATGGTCTAGGAAGCACTTCGTGAAACTCTCATTTTCTGTGAACTGACCTGAATGCGACCTTGTGGCGATCGATACTTCCTGATAGCAGTCCTGGCGCGACCGCGTTCTGCCTGTAATTCTGCTGCCTCGACCCCTTTCCTTTCTGGCGTCAACCCTGTCTAAAGGCGATTTTGACTTGACCGCTACGTCAAGAAAATGGTCCTACCTCGATCGCGTTCTGTCTAAATGTTGTTCAACCCGTGGTTTGACCCAAGAGTTGGTTCTACTCTGTTCCTAGATGGTCTTCTGATTATCTGGAACCGAACACCTTATTCATTAAGTTATTAATGAACTATGAATTATGGAAATATACCGTTATGCTACTGGAATTCCTCCATGGCATAATGTTCAATTAATTCATCCTTGACCCCATGATTTCATTTTGGTGTGTTCTTACCTTGGCTTTGTTTACATGAACTATTGTTTGAACTTGATATTATTGGCCACACTTTATTTATTATACTCGTGGAAGTAGCTTGATTTATAACTTGAAGATGCAAGAGTGGGCACGGACAGTGTCCAAGGGCTCTACTCTAGCCCCCTCTATAACGCCCAAGAATTTTTTAGAAATTTTCTAGATTTAAATAGAATTATTAAATATTTAAATGAGCTATTAAATGAATTACTATTAATTAAGTCTCGTTATGTAATGGCCTTCTACTAATAAATAGATTAGGCCCATTTAATTGAACCAAAAGGACCTAAAACCTAAGCCCAAAAGAGTTGGCCCATATTCTAGAAGCTTAATTTCTGGAATTTTAGAATTTAAGTGGATAAATAGGATAAATAAATGGATAATAGGGGGGAAGAGTTTGAAACAGTTCAAACTCGGCGCCCAAGGTAATTGACGGTCTATCGTAAGACCGCATAGGGATCAAAAATGGTCCACTATTAGACCGTTTACCAGAGTCAGATCGTGAACAACAAGATGGCGTGAAAAACTCCATTTTTCTAGACCAAATCCCTAGGGATTGATGCAATCTGTCAATTACAATACTCTAGAGGGTAACAGGATTGGATTGGAGACCTAATTGGGACTCTAAATTCGTTCAAATCCATGAAACCTAGCTAAAACCTATAAATAGACCCCAGAACCACACTACGCGACCCTTACATTTGGCTCGCATGGAACTAAGGTAAGGAGATTTTATTTCAGGTAGGTTCTTTAGAATCTTTTATTCACGATACTTAGGTCTAACTCCCCTCAAAATTTCGTTCTAGGAGATCAAGTCTACAAGGAGTTAGAGGCTTCCAAAGTTGCTGATCCTACACCAATAACCCAGGAATCTGTGCAACGGCCCAGTGAAGATCAGGGGAATAGAAGCCTTAAATGAGGTATTTAGAACTAATAACTTTAGAACTTTTTGTTCTCCTTTATGTCTTCTACCTACCCTCCAAAATTCACGTCCTTAGGTCAAGGGAATCAGGAGATACAAGAAGGTGAAGTTGCTGATTTAGCATAGGACGTGTAGAACTAGGGTTTACTTCCAGTCAGAAATTCCAAGTTTTGGGAGAAGATCAGAGATATGTTATCTCATGGAAGGCTTAAACTTTATGTCAGGGATAAAAGCCCTCTAGTTTCAGTTGATTTCATGCATTGTACACTGAGAATTTTATGATTTATTAGGGACTATGCATCTAGTATACTCTTCATGCATAATTCTTAGCCCTAATTGAAGTTAAAAGGAGAATTTTCTTGTTTATTACATAAACCCACGCATATTGTTGGCCTATACTCATTCTATCATGCTATGGGAGTTTATACATGTTGATTTCCAGGCATGATATGTCTTAGATTAAAATTTTTATTAAGTTTTCTGTAACACAGGAAGAAACGGTCTTCCTGTAGACCGCCAGAAACCCTAGCGGTCGCACGATAGACTGTTTGGCCCAGTGAAACAGTCCTCCACTAGACTGTTTGAGTTTTTGATTTCTGTATTTAAGTTGACCCGAAACTTAATGCATAATGTCCCTAATTAATGTATGATAAGCCTAGTTAAGTAAGTTTTATTCCTGTTTCAAGTGCTATTATCATATATCTAGTTATGTTAACATAGCGTTCTAATAGGTTTCATGATTCCTTATGCACTTAGAACTACTTTTACACTTATGTTATTTTCATGACCAAATCATATACTTTTGTAATTAACTTGAATTTATATGATTTATGAACTAGTCATGGTTTAATCACTATTTTACCATGGTATCTCTCTTCTAAGAGTCATTTTCATAAGTATATGGCACATATCCCAGTATGTTGTCACTAGTTACACCTTTGCACATTAAGTACATAATCTTAGACTTGATAACCTCTCCATTGGATATTCCTTCCAACGGATTAGGAAATCTTGTTTCAAGGCCTCCGTAAGACTCCGCGAGCCTGGGATTCCCACTAGGACGCCGGGCTGGTTGTACCGTTAAAACCCATTGTCTAGAAAAGCACTTACCGGTGTTTTGTGTATTCTGGACCTTAGCGGCCCACTGGACGACCGTCTAATTTCTGTAAGCGGCCCTTGACTAGACCGCTAAGGGATATTAAATGGTCATCCGCTAGACCGCTAAAGCTCCATATGGTTTTACTGCATCGATGTATTTATTCTATGAAACGGTCCATGAATAGACCGCCAGGCGTGCTAAACGGTCCAGTAATAGACCGCTTGGTTCCTGATTTAGTCTAACCCAATGTTTGACCTTTGGGGTTGCTTTTCTTGAGTTCCTAGGTAATCTTAGGATTATCTGGAGTCTCAACCTACGTTAAGTAAGTCAATATTAAAGGTATGGAACGTAATGAATGCACCGTTATGTTGTCGAATTTCTTCCGTAGCATGATATCCATTTAAGTCATCCTTGAAATCTCTTGTTCTTAATTGAAGCATTCTTGCCTTGGTTACTTTATCGTGGAATTATTATTGAGCTTGTACATTATTGGCCACATTATTGTTATAATCGTGGAAGTAGCTTGATTTATACTTGAAGATGCAGTTCGAGCACTGATTATGTTCAAGGGCTCTATGCTAGTCCTCTCAGCTGATTGTCGAAAATATACTGTAAACCATGGGGTATGATGCTACTGGCATCGCATTACGCTGGGAGTACTTTCTTTTTAAATAAGTGAAAATCCACGGAACATGAATAAAGATCTACGTAAATTCACGAAGTACTTGCTACTAAGTGAAGAGTACTTTCTTGCTTGTAACATGACTTTCTAGTGCATAGCCTTCATGGTTATGAAAAGTACTTTCTTGTTACATTCTTGTTCATGGAAAGGCCAAATTTACATTCTTGTTATATACTTGATCAATCATGTTCTCGTATCTCATCTTGTTACTTTGGTTTTGTTCACATGTTTTATTATATCTGCATGATTTATCTTATTGTCTAGAGCTAAAATGTTAATCACTTAAATTGCCTTCATGTTGATACGAAGATACCTACTAGGTAATTATGCTCATTACCTATTTTCTTAAATATTTCAGGAAGTACAAGTGAATCGGATTCGGATAATACAAGTAATGGGTCCGAGAGTGATTGAAGGTCAAAATGAATCGAGAGAAGCCATAGTACCAGATGTCTAGTCGAGTCTTGTTGTAATTTTCTTTTTTTCTTGAGTCTATGATGTAAGAGTGATTAAGAGTCAATGATCTTATGTACTTTGATATTATTATTATGGAATAAAGTAAAGTTTGGAAAAAAATTACTTGTGCAATTACTTTAGTGTGATTATTTTGTGCTCTGATTATATTGCTTGCTTGAGGCGTACTAACCGACTGTATACGTTCCCGATTATTTTCGCTGCATAATCTCGGGACGTGACACCCTCGACAGATGGCCGAAAATATGCTGTAAACCATGGGGTATGATGAACACTGGCGTCGCATTACGTTGGGAGTACTTTTTTTATAAAGTGGTAAAATCCACGAGGCTCATCATGAATTTATACTTACATGACTTTCTGGAACATAGCCTTTCAAGGTTATGAAAAGTACATTCTCGTTATATTCTAATACATTCTCATTAATCAAATGCCATATTATAATCTTGCTTGATCATGTTCTCATATTATCTCATATCTCTGCACTTATCTTGATACTTGTTGTTACTTTGGCTTTATGTCGCATGTTTTAATCGTATTTCCTTTATCTTACCTTCTAGACTAAAAATGTTAATTACTTTAACAATGTCATCATGTTGATACGAAGATACCTATTGGGCGAGTGTGCTCATTCCCTACTTTTCCAATCCTTTTCGGGAAATTCTAACATGTCAGATTCGGATTACTCGAATGATGGATCCGAGGGCGAGAGCGATTGATGGACGAGAGGAGTCATAGTTAGTTTGGTCATGAGTCTTGTTATAGCTAAGTTCCTTCACTGTAATAGGCAGTGAAGTTGATCATGTTATGTAATTTTTCTTTTTCTTGAGTCTAGAGTTAGGAGTCAAGTGGTAATGTAAACATTGATTTTTATTCAATAAAGTTGAAATTCTATATATTATGTTCACTCTTCTATGTGTGGATGTTGTAGCGCTTTGATTATCTTGCTAGCTTGAGGCATATTGCCAGTTGTTCACGTTCCCGACTTAATTTTCGCTGCATATCTCGGGGCGTGACAGAGTATGTCTTTCTCTTGGAGAGGAGAAGATTATTGCTCACCTCTTGGAGCCACGAAGCCACCAGTGTCCCTACGAGTACTAGAGATGGGACGAAATGACACCAGATGATACTATACTCCACTTGTTATTGAAAGAAAGCTTTTAGATTTACAGAATTCTAGGTGTGAGAAACTTCCCAGCCTTCCAGGGATGACAACTTGTATGCTTCTTTGCCAAGTAACTTCGGTCACTCGATACCGGCTTTCTCCATTTGGGGCTAATTTCTCGATGGCACCTCTGAGGTCAGCGACACTAGTCCTGCGTAGCTTGAGATCCTCAGAAAAGAAGTGGTGGTCCGTGACCTGGGTGTTGTAATACTGCGTTAGTCACTGTTGGTAAGCGGCTAGCCAAGTCTGAGTGTGATCTCTATCTTCCGTCAGTAGGTCCGAGTTCTCTCGTAGTGCTTGATTATTCTGTGCTTTATCGAACTGGTTGACCCTCGGGTTGGATTGGAGATCTCAACTGGTATGATAGCTTTTGCGCCATACACAAAGTGGAATGGAGTTTCTCCCGTGACGGCTCGTGTAGTAGTGCGGTGTGCCCATAGAACGCTCGGGATGTCAAAGAACGACATCATGAAAAAGAAGAAGATTCAAAAGAGAGCGGCAGAACCAACAACGGGAGTTGCTCTCTATGGTTTTTAACGAAAAATAGAAATCATGCATGAGTGCATGTGTGTTGCATGAAGTGTGAATGCCAGGGTCAAGGACCCCGAAATGGAAAGAAAACTGATCATGCGTATACCTTGAATGTGGGAGATTTGTAAAGGGTTCCACTCCACTCCACATGTTATTGAAAGAGGGCTTTGAGATTTATAGAATTCTAGGTGCGAGAAACCTCTCGACCTTCCAGGGATGTCAACTTGTATGCTTCTTTGCCAATCAACTTCTGTCACTCGATACGGGCTTTCTCAATTTGGGGCTAATTTCCCGACGGCAACTCTGGGGTCGGCGACACTAGTGCGGCGTAGCATGAGATCCTCAGGGAAGAAGTGGTGGTCCTTGACCTGGGCATTGTAATACTGCGTTAGTCGCTGCTCGTAAGTGGCTAGCCAGGTCTGAGTGTGATCTCTATCTTCCGTTAGTAGGTCCAGGTTCTCTCGTAGTGCTTGATTATTCCGCGCTTTATTGAACTGGCTGACCCTCGGGTTGGATTGGAGATCTCAACTGGTATGACAGCTTTTGTGCCGTACACGAAGTGGAATGGAGTTTCTCCTGTGATGGCTCGGGCAGTAGTGCGGTGCGCCCATAGAACGCTCGGGATGGCTAAGAACGATGTCATGAAAAAGAAGAAGATTAAAAAGGGAGCGGCAAAACCAACCGCGGGAGTTGCTCTCTTTGGATTTTAACAGAAAATAGAAATCACGCGTGAGTGCGTGTGTGTTGAATGAAGTGTGATCGCCAGGGTCGAGGACCCTGAAATGGAAAGAAAATTGATCACGCGTATACCTTGAATGCGGAGATGTGTAAAGGGTTCCTTCTTTCTCTTCCCTTGGTCGGCCGATGAAGAGAGTTTTCTTTCTGATTATCCCTTGCAAAAGAACTGAAACAAACACCGAACCAAATTACAAACAATGGTAGTGTAGTATCAGTCCCTTGTGATGAAAGTAGTGAAATCATGAACAAATATACACCAAGTTGGTGTTGTTTTAAACCCCTTTAGATGCAAAGGCTGGGGATGCTATAATGAAATGAGATTTCATGCATAAATGCACAAATGTAGAGTTCTCTTAAGAAGAGAAGTGGAACACAAGAGAAGATGACAGATGATGCATGCAATTAACGAAAATGAAACAAAAGAAGAATAAAGGTAAGAAAAAGCTTATTATGTCACTGTTGGTGGGCTTCGAGGGGCTCCGACAGCTTGTGGACATCACGCACGAGCAAAGGATGAGGTGATGGCGCTTCTCTCAAACACTCGGGCACTCAAAAATCTGGCAGAACCTCCCCTTGATCCAAAAGAAATGTAGTGCTCGGGAATTTTATCGTAATTCATAAGTAATATATGATATTTTGGTTAATGCGTGAAATATTTATTGCATGTGTTTGACTAATATTTTGTTGAATTAAACTCAATAATAAAGGAGTAGACAATTTCTCCTGATTATAAATCAATTTTTGAGTAATTAAAATTTTGTAACTTAAATTGCTTGGGTGTATATATATATTAAGTTAGTTATTATTGGTAGATAGTGTTAAATGAGTTTTACCCTTTTCCTTAGAAGAGAAGCTCACCTAAATGTATATAGGTACAACCGGAGAAACCGGTGAGAAATAGTGGGTTTTAAATATCCCACTGTTCTTTTTGATGAGGTTACTATTCATTTTGGGGGTGATTTTCGTTTCATGGGTTTTTATTTATTATATATTTTTCTATGATGGAGTAAATCGAGGTCATTAATGGGTAACAATTAGATTTTTTAAATTCTTTTTATATTGTGAGATATCAATTTTTAAAGTGGCTAATGAATAGTGATAATCATTTATGCGTTACTATGTGTGAAATTCGTTTTATCGACGGCAGGATCCTTGCATGCAAATGACCATTTCAAAGTTTCCCTTTGCCATTAGATTTAGGTTAATTTGAATTAAGGGTTGAGAATTAAAACCCCTGATATCTACCGTATGACCCTTTAACGGATCGGATTGGAAGGGGAGTTGGCACTCCTTTATCTTCACTTTCTTTACAAGTCGTGGGAAGGTTCTGTGCTTCCATTTTCTCGGTTGTGAGAGAGAAAGGTGTGAGCACTCATACTGCCTTCCTGCTGTGAGTAAGGGAGGTTTTGGGAAAGGGAAGCAGTGCGGGGGTGTTTTCTTGGAGGACTTTTGGACTGTTGCAAGTGTTGTAGCAGGCGGGGGTCAGCGAGGAAACTACATCAAGAAGCGTGTTCTTTTGATCTGTCATTTTTCTTCGCTTAAAGCAAGTTCCTAAGGTTCAAAACATCCTTTTGGCATGTTCTAAAATGCTTTCAAAGGTCTTAGGTTAAAAGAAAGCGTGCATAGTCATAAAACATATCTCATAGTACTTGTTTTGGTTTTATTCCAAACTTCCATTTTTGTTTAACTAGTATACCATGCAGTATGTCAACACATCCATGCAAGATCTGAAGCCTCAAAACCTCCCTTTTGTGCTTGAGATAATATCTTGAAACTGGGTTTCGAATCATGGGTTAAATGTGAAATACGCTGTTTCTACTTTCACGAAGTTCGGTTTGATTTTCGGGTACTCGAACATTGGTGAAGATGGGTAGGATAGGGTTGTTTTCTGGATAGAACTGCATTACCTTCTAGATGCAGGTTTAAGTCGACCTAAGGCCTGCTTAAGTCGACTTAGTCTGTGACCAGAAAACCAGTCCAGTTCTGTTTGCCAGTTTAAGTCGACCTAAGGCCTGCTTAAGTAGACTTAGCCTGTGACCAGAAAACCAGTCTAGTTCTGTTTGCCAATTTAAGTCGACCTAAGGCCTGCTTAAGTCGACTTAGCCTGTGTGTTCTGCCCCTATTTCATTTTTCCAGAAGCTAGAAAAAAAGGAGATTTTGGAAGGCCAATTTGATTCATGAAAATCTGAAAAATTGTAGAATGTTAAAGAACTAAGTTAGTAACTCATTGTAAAATTTTCATGCTCACAAAAATTCTATACTTACAATTATAAATTGTTTTCTACGCATGTGTAACCCAAAAATAACCCTATTTTCTGTACAGAAACTTGAAATCCTCATGTAATGTTTATTTCTAAAAACTTCAGTGAGTAAGATAGCCTGGGCAGTAACTGAGGATTTTTGCAAGGGGTAATTGAAGTTCAAACAAATTGGTGAAAGGAATACATTGTGATATATGGCGTTTGGTGCATCATATGTATATATATAGAACTATTATATGAGCTATATGGACACTGCTGCCATAGAAGGTTGTGGAGCCAAGCTATAGAAATGCCCCTATGGGGAGGCTCCCTCTGTTCTGACCTCGAGGGCATGAGGTGAAATTCTGGCGGTGGACAAGTTCCACTGGTTAAGGTGGGGAGAACTTCCCCTAGTTTTACGCAGTAACCAAGACTCGTCACCATTGCCTAGGCGACTGAGTGTCTGTTTGTCTGGCCTTCTAATGGTGGTTTGGGCACTATGTCTGGGCTATATGTTATCTGAAATTCTGTCTCTGTATCTGAAATCCGTAAAGACATATGACTTCTGAAATTGTGTAAATTCTGAAATTCTATTTTCTAAAATCTGTTCAGTCATATGAATTTTTGAGAATTTTTATTTCTGTTATATGAAAATCTAAGCAGGCAAGTGAGTTCTGAAAAATGAAGTTATAGTCATATATACACCTGTTTTCTACTATAGACTTGTCTTTCTGTCGCCAGCAACATGATTTTAGATATTCTAAGTATCATAAATTTTTGTAAGTTTAATTATCCTCGAAGTATGTTAGGCATGGACAAAAGGAAAACATTTTGAATTTAGTAACTTGTTGAGTCTATTCCTAGACTCATGCTTGCTAAATATTTTCAGGTGATTTCCTTGGTGAGGACGAGGAGTTAGTACATAGTGACTCCGATCGAGAGGATTTGGTGTAATCTTTAGAGATCTTTTTCTTTCCAGTTAAGGTGATTGTTGTTAGAAGATTTAAATTTTGTAATAATGGATTGTTGTATAGAACTTTTACGTATTATCAGCTTTGGACTATTGTGATTTTGGGTATGTGATCTAATTGATGGAAATGAGATTTTTCTTCTATTGTCAACGGTTCTCTTTATTTATGTAATTCGTCAACCAGATTATGTTCTGTTGAGTTGTTCCTACTGTGGCATCTCCCTTAAGTCCGAAGAGAGTTGGAAACTGGACCGGATTCTAAGGTGGGGTGCTACAAGAAATCTCTTAAGCTTGGAAAGGATTTTTGTAGATTTTTCCGCTCCTTGCAAATAGGATTTCAAAACCCTTTGTTTATGGGAGGGGGTGCCCTATTTATAGGCAGACGGGCCAAGAACGTGTCCCCTCTGAGGGACACATCTTTACAAATGTGTCCAGCTGACTGGATGCTAAAATGGGGGGGGGGGGGAGTTTGGTGCCTAACTTTATCAATTTGAAATGCGTTCTCTAAAAAGGATGTCCTTATTTCCTGTCAGCACGAGACATGGCGCCGAATAGCAATGCACGCGTTGAAAACGGAAGCGCTCGGTGCCAACCATTGACTGAAGAAGGTGTCTTCTTGTGGGGACGCCTTTAAAAGTGACATCCTGTTGGTCAGACGCGTCAAAGGTAGAGGCATGATTGTCAAATTAACCCTGTCGTGATCGTGGTCCTCTTGGGAACCGCATTCCAAATCATGGTCCCTTGTTGACAGCGTTATAATAAATTCAAGATGCATTTTGAATAAATCCCCCCAAACATTAAGAAAATAGAAAAAATCATAAAAATATGAAAAATCACTCAAATAATTCAATAATGAGAGCCACTTTGGGACATTGTATTGTGATATAAGATTTACTTAATATGAAGTCAAAAATAGCATGTCTATGGCTGTCCCGCCTTGACGTTTACTTTGTAGGAGAATGACACGGAGTGGAATGAAATACAGTGAAATGAAACGAAATGGAGTGTAATGGAACGAAGTGAGAGTGGACTGAAAAGTAGATGTCAAGGTGTGATGAGACATGCTCTTAACATCACATGATTGGAACGTTTCTAAAGCGTCAATGAACCAACCTTGAAGAAGGCTCTCCGAAATCCAAAATTGTTTGGATGAAAGGACAAATAACAAAAGAAATAATGTGTGCTTAGGCACGAATAGCAAAAAGGATCAACTTCCATGGATGGAAGTACCCGAGGTCGTGAACCTACAGGTTTCATCGTTGGACAGTGGTTACCAGCGAATGTGAAAGTGTTGAGGCCAAGGTGGATCCAATGGAGTAAAAAGAAATGATTGAGGATAAATTCAAACAAGGGTCTTTCCCATAGAAACAACTCAAAATGGCTTCAAAGAAATTGAGTACTCAATTCAGAATGGTATATCTCATATCAATTAGAATTGGAGTATAGTGGTTCTCACAATCAAATTAAGTGAATGATCTTTCACAGTTACATCAAGGTCCTACATGAATGCATACTGGGTTCAAAGGAAAATTAAAACAAACTAAAATAGAAAGTAGTCAAGGATAATATTATTGAGTTGTTAAGAATGAGTCAGGATACTGATTCTGTGAGCCGATATTGAGCCAAAGCCTATTTATCCACACACTGACTCACCAAATGGAACCATCATTCCCAAACTATGTCAACTCAATAACCTATTCATGGGACCAAAACTCCTCTGAAATTATCATTATTTTTATTAGAGGGGAACACAAATTTTAGATTGATTCAAGCTGCAAGGTCCTTGACTTGATCTAATAACGTAGTACCATATAGTAAAATGTAAGACAGGATGGGGGGGAATCACTGTGGGGACCAAGGTGGGATTGGGAACATATGCCCCGATCGATGAAACCTCTTTTTTTCTCTTTTTTTCCCTTTTTGTTGCATTGCACTCAAAGCAATTAGCATAATAAAAATGAAAGCAATTCATAAAGCATAAAAACACACAACACACTCAAGCTATATACGGAACAAATCAGCACACTAGAAAAATAATTCACAAAATGTAAGAAAATATACAAACCACACAAAAAGATGAAATGAAATATCGAAGTGAAGGGTGACACCTCATCATGGTGACCTATTTCAATAGGGGGGGTTCACCATTAAAATCAACAATGATGGCTCCAATTCATCTTTCTCGTGTGAGTTTCCATCCTCCCTCATCCTATAAATACCCCCCCCCCCCTTTACTCCGCCTTTGAGGCTAAGGAGCACTAGAAGTTGGTTTGAGGAGGTTAAAGCTTCCAACTGAGAGAAAGGAAGGGAAAGGTTCTCTAGGCTTTGAGATGGAGGGTGAATCTTCCCACTCCGCGAAGAAGATCAGGCCCAGCGGTGGTCTCAAGAGATTCTTTGACATTGAGGGACACCTTAGTAAGAGGATCCAATCATAGCTTGAAAGTCGATTTGCTTTCTTCCTTTCACTTCTTCTGGGTGAACTCTCCCTCATCCCTTCTTGTTTTCTTCTTATCAGCCATGCCCTCTCTTCCCGGGCCCGAGGAGGTTTTCCATGTTGCCCTGACTTTCCAAGCTCACCTCCAACATTTCCATCAGTATGAAGGTCGTTATCTCCAAGTGGCATCTCTAGGGGTTCGTGATTCACGCCAAGCATTATGATCAAATTCATATAGATTGGGCGGCCATGTGAGCATTGATAGAAATTTGGCACCCTCAAACTCTCACCTTCATGTTCTCTGCCTTTGAAGCAACTATCCTCCTTGAGAAGGTGGAACTTTTGCTCGGCTTGAAGGGATTCAAGAAGGGATGCAAAAGGAATATGCGGAAAAAGGTGACCTCTGAAGAAGTCCTTGGAAACTTCATGCCTCCTAGAGCCATGCGGGGTATCCAAACTCATAACGGAATAAATATGCAAAAGCTCGCAGGATGGACCATTAATGCCCTGCAAGATTTGGCGAGCGATGAATATTTGGAAGAGCTTATGAAAGGATTTACAATTTTTTTGGCAAGAGCTTTTTTATTCCCTTCCACTGACAACATTTTCGAGGAAGATCAGTTGAGCACGATTTGTGGTCTATGGGAAGGTAAGACAGTAGGACCCATAGTCCTCGCCTATCTTTACAACGGTCTTACAACATCAAGCATGGGTAGGCCTCCGTGTGGGTGTGTGTTTCTCTTGGCTTGTTGGATAGGCCTGGAGGATCTTCCTAAAAAGCCCACTTTATCATGTGGCCAATGTGTTGGGCTTTGATGACAAGATGATGAATCACGTGCCCATGCTCAAGAAGCACGAAGATTGGCACAACCACTTCAACATAATGGCCCAGAACATGTTCACTTGTGCGCTAGTGGCTTTGCTCTCTCGTGATCTTCACGTGAGATCCTCCCCAGGCATGGAACTCCAACTTATTGGTGCATCTGAACTTGTTCTTTACAATGGGTACCGGGGTTGTTCTCAAATCGGCCTCCCTCACCATTTCTTCATTGGATTAACTGACCTCCCACCTATCAGAAAAAGGGAGTTGGGTACGGAGAGAGATACTGAGGATGTGAAGACCATCAAAGCATTATGGAAGATGAGCATTCAACGAATTGCGGTGATGCACATAGAGGAAGATCACGAGTTATGGAAGACTTATGTAATCGAATTGAGGAAATTGAGATCCAAGGTGCCCAAACCATGATGTAGCCTCTTGTTTTGATGAATAAATATGAAGCCCTAATGTTGTCCCATGTCCCCTCTTCTCTTTTTTTTCACTCTTTTTTTTTGAGACAATTTAATACGCGTCTAAAGAACGAGACCCGTATAACCCATTTTTTATTATTTTTGAAAAATTAAATACACATCTTGAGAGAGAGATGCATATACATTATTACTATTATTATTATTAATAATAAAATATTACCACATCATCTTTAATTGATGTTTTTTTATTTTTTTGGAAATTGTTGATGCGTCTCCTAAAAGAGATGCATATATTTTGTATTTATTATTATATTATTTAAGAGAGAGAGGCGTCGGAGCGCCTGGACACCTTCAATAGACGTGTCTTTGAGGGAAGACACGTCTACTCTACTTCTTAAAAAAAAGACCTATGTAGAACTGAGCCCCCCCTCTCTCATTTTCTCTCTTCCTCTCCCTTCTCTTCTACGGTGACCAGTGACCGACCCTCTCTCTTCCTTTTTCCTCTCACCCTCTCAATGCATGGAACGGGGTGGTCCCAATGGTGGCGGTGGCAATAGGAGGTGGGCGGCTCCCTCTCGGAGAGTGAACGTGGAGGAGGAGACCCCAATGGAGTAGGAAGAGCCATTCTTGGCTCTATAAGGCCCGACGATGCCTAGTGAGGAGGCCTTGGTGGTCGACGGCGAAGGGGAGGTGGCGCACAACGTGGTATGTCCTCATACCTTGCTTATCTTTGCATTTTGTGCGTTTTTGTATAATGTGGGAAGGATGGGGAAGGCGAACGTCGTCGGTTGAAGACACGTTGAAAACGTGTCTTCAATAAACGAGGTTATTTTATTTTTAATTTCTTTTAAAATTATTTTTTTCTTTTTCAAATACGCGTCACCACTAGGAGGTGCCCTTTCAGAGGTGTCACCTAGTAGGGATGCATTTTTAATTGATATATATATATATATATGTTGTTATTATTATCAATTGTCACTTACTAATGTGGTGTTCTCTCTTTTTTTTTGTGGTGTGCAGGGTGTGAAGAGGACTCCCATCATTTAGTACCATGTGGCCGCCTGCTTATCGGGGGTCCCATACTTTCAGAGGGCCAGGCTAGAGACGATGGGGTTTGGGGTGTTCCCATGTATCAAGCCATTTTGGCTCGATCTGCCCCTTATCTAGGCGTTGCGAGAGAGGTGGGACCCGGCGAGTCGGGCCTTCCTGATGCCGTGAGAGCATATGGTGCCTAGCTTGGATAACGTCATTTGGATCAGTGGGCTGAGGGTTGACGATGAGGCGGTGAGCGGCGTCACCTACCCCGACTACCACGAGAGTGCCCAGGAGTTGCTGTGACTAGAGACTACAACAGACGACAGGGAGAGCAGGACAGTCGCTCGGCTAGCCATCATGGAGGTGTTGGGGCTCTTTGACGCCCGACAATGCATTGGGGAGACTTCCACGGAGTTCATAGCATGGATGGAGGGAGCGGCATGCGGTGCGTTTTGCCAGGATGCGGTTGACGCAGAGCGGATAGACCGTGACGTTTGGAGGTTCCTGTTCTTCGTGCTAGGGAGGCTACTCCTAGGCACGAAGAGAGACGACATCCATTGTCGTTTCCTAGAGATCCTGATGGATATGGATAGAGTAGTGCAACATGGGGAGCTGCCCTACTAGCGCACCTAATCGCCGACCTGTCCCAGGGTACAGGTCGGGAGATGACAGTCAGTGGCTTCGCACCGTTCCTCTAGTTAAATGCATTTTTTTTAAAATCTATGCACTTAGCCTGTCTTATGTTTATGCAATTAATGATGCTAATGACATGTAATGAATGCAGGTGTGGAGCTACTACTACATCCTGATGGGGAAGGCCCGGGAGTGGCACCCGGTAGCTGTGCCGCTGGCCCGTCGATGGAGGCCAATCGTGAGTCCCGCACCCCACATCTACTAGTTGATGTCATTGAGGCGTGAGTTACGAGAGTACCTGGAGAAGATGGTATGAATTTTTTTTGTTTTATTTCTATTTTATTTTGTGCCTTGCTATAATTGCGATGATTAACATGGTGCATGTATGCTAATGCAAGTGGTCTGGAGGCCCTACTTGGGCATGGCTGATGCCGATCAGCCGTGGGTCAAGGCGAGCCGAGCTCATTTTGGGCGGGACCTTTGGGTCCATTGCCTGAATAAGATTGAGCAACTTCAGCTCAGGTTAGTGATGAGGACCCTAGGGCTGGCCCAGGAGAGGGTAGAGGTCGACGCCCCTAGCAGCATCGAGTGGAAGACCAGCTAGAAGGCAAAGCACGTCGACCAGCGTGAGAGCTTCCCAGCGTAGTTCCAGGACTGGTATATGATGCTAACCTATGTGTTCATAAATGCATGATGCTCATGATGCATTCATAGCCGACTAGCAGGCTCACTTGGCAGATGCCAGGCAATAATTGGCCGCCACTCGGGAGGCGTTGGACACCTTTGTGAGTATATGCAATGCATACTTCTAATTATGATCCTAGATTTCTGATGTTTACACACTAACTATCATCTCACATGTGTTGTAGTGTGCTTAGCAGAGTGTAGTGCCAGCGACAAAGGGCACCTCCTCCAGCTCCCAGGTCTTGGTTCTGGAGGTTACTTCCCCCCGTGAGCAGCTTGTCAACATGGTGGCACGCGCCAAGGAGGCAGAGCGGGAGCTCGTGGTTCGGGTAAGTATTCGCAAGATTTGGATTTTAAATTCAGTTACTCACAGCTTTTGCTGATCTATAAGGATGGTAGCTCTGACAGGTGGCAAAAATCTATGATGCGCCGGCTCGTGCAGCCCGAGCAGAGGAGGAGCGCATCACTCTGGTGGCGGTGCATGACGCCCGGCTGCTGGAGCACAATACCCGACTGGTGGAGCGTGATGCCCGGTGGGTAGGGCAAGAGGAGGAGATACAACGTCCCGACTAGACCTATAAACAGATCAGATACTTAGCGGATAGTATGATATCCGAATTCATATCCGATTAATAATCAAATTATCTGTCGGATACTTTCTTCAGATAATTATCCAATTAATATGAATTTGATTTCAGTTCGAATTTCAAATGGATAATTACTAGGCCTACTTAGAAATGAGTCGTGTGAGCCGTGTGGGAGCGTCGTAGGTTATTTTCTAAAAAAAAGAAAGAGTAGAAGTTGTTTTTATTTTGAGAGATGTTATCAAAAGATTAGACTTCATCCAAAAACATAGGAGATAACTTATCGAATGGATGTAAGTGGAGTTCTTATTGTTAAATTATATTTTGAGACAAAAAAGGATAAAAAGAGCAATCCAACAACATATTGATATTTTAGTTAATTATATATTAAATAGGTGTAGCAACCCTGATTTTTCTGGAATAAAAAAAGGGCTTAATGGGCTATTAAGAGAATTATGGGTTAATTCAAATAATTCTGAAGACCTTAAATTAACCAAAAGGTTAAGCCCACCTAAATAGGCCCAAAGGACCCAATCCAAAGCATTTTAGGCCCAAGCCCACCTAAAGAAACGTAATTGGGGTTTATTTCAGATTTAGATTGGATAAATAAGGCAAGTAAGGGATAATTAGAAGGGGAAGTTTGAATAAAATACAAATTCAAAGTAAAGGACAGAACGCGCTTGCACGATACGCTGCGTTCATAATAGTCGCGGTACTATGGATGACCGTGATAATCTCACAGAACCGAGGTGAGGTAAAACACGGAAAGCTTGGATTTTTATCCATGATTCGGCCATAGATCGATGTTATCTCGAAAAGGAAACCTACCTAGGACTCTTGGGAATCGAATCTAACCTCAAATAAGGACTCTAATTCGATCAAATCCTTCAACCCTAGAACTTTCTCTATAAATAGAACCCAGGTCCAACCTGCACGAACCGTAGTTTTGGCGCGCATGGTTCGACGGTAAGGAGGAGTTATTTCTTGTTAATCCTTAAGAACATTTTATTCCCATTAGTATTCACTAATTCCTCTCCAAATCTCGTACTAGGAGGTCAAGCTGTTGGAGAGATAGAAGCCTCACAAGTCGCTGGTTCCCTGCAGATCGCACAGGAATGAGTGAGTCTGTCTAGGGAAGATTCAAGGTTTAGAAGCCCTAATCGAGGTAATCTTACCTTGAGTTTTTAGAGCAAATTGTTCCCCTTCGTATCTTCTACCTACCCTCTAATTTTCATGAATTTAGGTCAAGCTGTTAAGGAGATAGAAGGTTGGGAAATCGCTGGTTCCACGTAGGACGTGTAGGAACAAGAGCGTACTTCTAGTCAAAAATTCTCTGCTTAGGAGCATCCCTAGAGGTAGGTTATCTCATAGATGGCTAAAGTAACATGCTAGGAACAAAAGCCCTTTGATTTCTTTTGAGTTCATGCACCATACTCGGAGAATTTCATGTTTTACTATCACTGCACATATAGGGCTATCATAGCATGCATGAATCCTGCCTTTAATAAAAAGATGATGACTTGGATGTAAATCATGCAAATCTATGCATCTCCATTCCCTATTCCCATTATAGCATGTTTCCTTTACTTGATACATGTTGGGTTCATGTTTATGGACCATAGAAAATAGCCCTGCAACACCGATATTGCCTCTGTCTCATAGAGGGATGATTGCGGTCATAACAGAGGTTGCATCTGTTAACGCGCATGCCCGATACGTCACGTTCATACAATAACGCGCCCGTTACTTACTCCGCGTTAACCTAAGAACGTGTCGGTTGTGTCTGCCGCGTTAATGCTCCGTGACACATACCAAACCTTGTTATTTCCCATGATATATATATGCTATTATACGTGTTTTATTTTAGTAGTCTCACTTCCTGATCATGTCATAACTGCATATTTAGTGTTAACATGCTTTTCAAAGTTTAATTTCATTATATATTAATTTCATGCCAAACCATCATATAATTTGTATATAAATAAATTTTCAATGGATTACATGAGATTCATGGGCTCCTTTCTCATCTCTTTCTATTTTATAAGATCACATATAGCGCGTATTCCGGTACGTGGCTATTAGTTACACTTTGCACATGATAGGCACATCTCTTGGACTTGAAAGTCTCCCCATCGGATATTCCTTCTGCCGGACTAGGTGATCATGTTTCAAGGCCTCCGTAAGTCTACGCTAGCTTTGGATTCCCTCAAGGTAGCCGAGCTGGTTGTACCTTAAAAACCCAAAAGTTAGAGAGCACTTCGGGTTTTCCTCATTTTCTGTGAACTATCTTGCTCGTGCCCTACGTCCCATGCACGTTAATGAGTTATCGCAGTGGTTACTTTGGTTGCGTTATTGTTCAGCCACAGTCTACTCACTGCATCGACCTATTTTTTCTTCCTGCATCGACTCCTTCGATGAACGCGCACAGATGGTATGCCGCGTTAATCCGTTATCGTGACCCTCAAGAGCATCGTGTTAATGAATTTCTTCCCTAACCCGTGGTTTGACCCAAGGGTTGGTTCTACTCTGTTCTTAGATGGTCCTTGGACTAGCTG
The DNA here is from genome assembly GCA_022559845.1 of Amorphophallus konjac. Lineage (NCBI taxonomy): Eukaryota > Viridiplantae > Streptophyta > Magnoliopsida > Alismatales > Araceae > Amorphophallus > Amorphophallus konjac. The sequence continues at coordinate 357,959,305 of CM040122.1, forward strand.
GACCTTAACATCTTGTACAATAAACCATTAATACATTATAAAAATTAATAAATGTACCGTTATGCTACCGGATTCCTCTCGTAGCATGATCTTGGCATTAAATCATCCTTGATTTCATGATTCCATTTTGGTACGTTCTTACTTTGGTTACAATATCATGAAACTATTGTTGAAATGTACATTATTGGCCGAGACTTTATTATCTCGTAGAAGTAGCTTGATTTATAACTTGAAGATGCAAGGGCGGGCACGGACGGTGTCCAAGGGCTCGACACTAGCCCCTCGGCGGATGGCCGGAAACATACTGTAAACCATGGGGTATGTTGAAAACTGGCGTCGCGTTGCATCGAGAGTACTTTTTTTAAAAACGGGTGAAATCCACGAGGCTCACGATAAAATTACTCATGCTTGCTAGTACACTCTTGTTACATGACTTTCTAATGCATATCCTTTATGGTTATGAAAAGTACATTCTCATTACACTCTTGTTACATGAACGGCCACCTGATATTCTTGCTTGATTATGTTCTCATGAATTGTCATCTCTACACTTATCTCCATACTTATTGTTACATTGGTTTATACCGCATGTTTTAATTGCATTTCTTCTTATCATCTAGAGCTAAAATGTTAATTACTTAAACCTTACCTTCATGTTGATACAAAGATACCTACTGGGCAAGTGTGCGCATTCCCTACTTTTTTACAATCTTTTTAGGAAATTCAAGTGAGTCAGATTCAGAATATACTAGTGATGGGTATGAGAGCGATGATTGATGGTCAAGTGAAGACCTAGAATGTCATGAGTCTAGTCGAGTCTCATGATGTAATTTTCTATTTTCTTGAGTATAGAGAATGTTGATTTTAAATGAGTCAAGAGTCAACTTTATGTAAACTTTTGATTATTATTTAATAAAATTGGATTTTTGGTCAATTAGTGTGCATTCCTCTTTATATGTGAATGTTAGTGCTCTGATTATCTTGATTGCGAGAGGCTTATCTTGCCGGCTACTCATGTCCCCGATATTACTTCCGCTGTACATATACCTCGGGACGTGACAGTTAAAGTGGTATCAGAGCATAGGAAAAAGTAAGTCCTAGGAAAATATCATGTCATAGGCTAAGTCCAATGTTTAAGGACCCACACCTATGAACTAGGAAAGAAATTCCAAAACCCATGCGGGACTGGGTAGAGCCCGAGATGAGCTACATTTCTAGAAATTTATCTCTAGGTTACCTCCATAAATCCTAGGGAAATTAATTAATTGTTTATTTTTCGCAAGAACCTTAATCCTTCACCATGGCTGCTAACCGTGCAAACTAGAAAGTAATGCAACAAACTATTGCAGGCCTAACCCAAGCCCTTCAAAATGTGGCCCAAAATGGGGCGCAAGCTGGCACCGGTGATTTACACAGGAACTTTCGGAGTATGAACCCTCCGAGGTTCTCGGGATCATCCAACCCAGACGAGACGAAAAATTGGATCGATGAAATGGACCGTATTTTCAACGTCATGTAATGCACGGACCAAGAATAAGTCCTTCTAGATGCATTCTAACTTAACAAGGATGCCCGGACATGATGGAAGGCCACCCCAACTCATCTCCACAATGCTCAACTCACTTGGGAGGAGTTCCTCGAGCTCTTTGTGGACACTCAAAATTTTTGCGGACATCGAGCGCATTCTAACTCCAGCCATTTTGAAGCAGACAAAAAGAAAACGAAAAAAGAAGAAGGTTAGAAATGAAAGAATAAATAATGGTGAAGAAACAAAAAAAAGAGAGAAGAGAAAAAAAAGAAATAATAATAAATAATAATAAAATAAAATAGATAATATATATATATAAGTAATATATATATATATATAATTATAAATAAATAAATAAATAAAAAGGGAGGGTGGCCCACACACACACACACACTCTCTCTCTCTCTCTCTCATTCTTTCTCTCTCATTTTCTCCCTCACTCGGGTGGCCACCCGGCACACTCCCCGTCTCACCTATACGCCGCCTTCGCACCTGGCAAACCCCTGTGCCGGATGGCACCCACCGCATCGGAGAACCACTCCCCCCCTCTCTACGGTACACTCCCTCTACCCGGCACACCACTATGCCGGATAGCACCCGCCGCACCAGGTGGCCACCTACCGCACCAGATAGCGTGCACCCCCTCCCGCACGGTTCCCTCTTCTCCTTTTCGCTGCTGCCTCCTGCCTCAGCTCTTGGCCTCCTCGTCACCTTCCCTTGATGGGACGTCCACGACCCACGATCCCCTATTTTCCCCTCTCGCCTCTTGCATGCCTCCGCAAAAGCCTTCATGACCGAGGGAAAAGTTTCAGTGGATCCAGTAGCGATTGATGCCCCAAGGGGTTTTTCTTTTGAATGGTGGCCTGTCTTTTGGGATATTTTCATAGCAAGGATGAATGAGAAGCATTCTGAAGTAGCGGCATCATATATAAAGGCACAACAAATGAAGGCAAGAGAACACCACCAACAACTACGAATGCAACATCTACAGCTCATACAACAACGGCAATCTCAATTGCAGCGAAGAGATCCTAATCATCCTTCTCTAAGTGGCCCCATAAATGCCATAAATATAGATGGGATATTGGGACCATCCACTGCCAGTGTATTAGCTACTAAACTGTATGAAGAACGCATGAAACATCCGCACTTGATGGATTCTGATTCATCCACACAGTTTGATGCTAGTAGAATGGCTCTTCTTAAGTCAGCAACCAACCAACCAGGCAATTTGTCTAAGGGAGCACTGGTAGTGTCTCTTAAGCATTGCAACCAATTCCTTCACGAGCTCAACAAACTACAGATATTAAAAGTGAAGTCAGCTTTGGTGTCACACAAAGATCATTACCCATGGAACCATATGGGCATAGAATTACGCAGCCGAAATCTAGGATAGCTGCTACTGGGCTGAACCAAGGTGTTCGTAATCTCCCTTTGAAAGGCTGGACTCCAACTGGAATTGACCAACTATGTCCAAGTTTAGGGCCACGAACCCAGAAGCCATTCATGCCATCACAAAACCAATTTCAGCTTTCGGCACCACAACAACACCAACAATTTCTAGCTCAGACCGAGGCTCAAGGCAGCCTTCGAAGTGCACCTGATTCCGGAGATATGGATCCCCGAAGATTTAGAGTTTTGCCTCATGGAAGCATCAATGGTAAGGACGATCAGCCTGTTGGGATTGAGGGATGAATAAGTTCCCCACTTCAATCAAGTTCACCAAAAGTCAGACCGGAACAAGCTGAGTACCTCATGAAGATGAAGATGGCTGCTCAAATGCAGCAACCCTCCTCTCATAACTATGATGTTCCCCATGTTAACCGCACCGATTGTCAGCTTATTGACATCTCTGGAGACGGATTTATGAGTATGCTGATTGAAAATGCGAACACCAAAGATGACCTGAGGCTCCCTACCGATGAACAACTGCTTACTCAGATCAAAGATGGTTTTGCGGAGGGGAAGGACCTGGTTGTCACCGTGATGTCCGCCATTCGGGGGGGGGGGATAGATATGCAAGTTCTTTTGCGGGAAGGCCACCCACCTAAACTGTCTTTTATCCGGTACACTTGTCATGACCACCAACCGGCACACTCTTGCCAACTTCACCCGGTGCACCCCATCATTGCTTTATCCGGCACACTGCCCAGCAGCCTCCACCTGACACGCCACAAGTAGGCCTCACCCAGTAAGGCTGGAAACCTTCCACCCAGCATAGTTTATTTTCTTCTTCACCCGGTGCAGTCCAAACACCCTCAAGTGCCCCAGCGGCACACCCTCTTTAGCCTCCCACGGCACACTATCTCATGCCCTTCAACGGCACGCTTCTTCAGCCCCCCAGCGGCACACCCTTCTGGGCCCTCCCAGCGGCACACCCCTGCAAGCCTTCAGCGGCACACTATTTCGGGCCTTCAACGGCACACTATTTCAAGCCTTCAATGGCACACTATTTCAAGCCTTCAGCGGCACGCCTGCGAGGCTTTCCAGCGGCACGCCTTCCTCAGCCCCCAGCGGCACAGCGTTCGGCCCATCCACGCCGTTCAACACTCGTAGCCCTCGGCACGCAGCAAAAGCATGGCAGGCCCATGCTTGGACCTTGCTGGGCTGTCCTCGCCCCACCTTCTCCCATCCTCGGCAGTCGTCGGCCTGACCAGGGGTATAAGAACCCCTCACTCCGATGAAAAAAGACAGACACAGAGGAGCCCCCCCCCAACAGAGGCTGGGGTTCGATCGGAGAAGGAAAAGAGAAGATGAGAAGAAGGGAGAAGAGGCCCCCGTCCCCTTTCTGCTCTCCGGTCCGCCACCGCCTGTGCGAAGGAGTAAAGAAATAAGAGAGAAGAGAGTGAGCTATGGGAGGGGAGGAGCTGGTGCTCCGTCCCCCCCCCCCCCCACCGTGTTCATCTTGGCTTTTTGCCCTCTCTGCCTTTTTTTCTTCTTCTTCTTTTCTTTCCTCTCAATGTATTAGCTCATTTGGGTTGCTCTTCTGGTGAGAATAAAAGAAGGAAGCTTGTTAGATGCTCATGGCGTTCCCTTTTCTCTTTTTTTTTTAAGTTGCTTGTTTCTTCCTCTTTACCGGCGGTTTGGCCCCTCCTGATGGTCTCCTTCTGCAATACTGGCATATCTAACTCAATGAGCACTGCCTCGGCGCAATACCGCCCATGGTGGTCTACTCCCGGAGGATCCTCGTGCATGGTCTCTTTCCTCTTATGGTTTCTTCGCGGGGTTTAACCCCAAATCCATCTTTTGGTCTGAAGGATTCACCCTTCCCTGTCCTCGAGTGCCCAGGGCCAATACTTCCTTCGTGGTGCCCTTAGATATCTTTCTCCTTCTTTTGGGCATACACTTTTAGCTCAGACCCAGCCCGGTGTGCCAACACCCTCTCCTCGTTGGTTTACAAACCCATGAACCTTACCAATATTGCATCCACGCTCCCTGATCCTTACCTGGCACACCCCAATCACTCCTGCCCGGCACACTCTTAACCCGGTGCAATCCCTGGCCGAGCCCAGTCCGGCACATCCCTCACTCGAGCCTATCCCGGTACACCCCCCAGTGTTAGCCAGCCCGGCACACCTTCTTGAACCCCTCTTGCTCGGCACGGTTGCCATCTCCTCCTACCCAGTGCACTCCCAGTCTGTCTTAGTTGGGTCTCTCGCTCGTTGATTTCTCCGAGGTTTTTCGAAGTTTCATCAAAGGTGTTGCCGCTCTCGGGTGCCCACCTCCAGTTGTCGGGTTCCGCCACTCCACGTGGGCGCGTTCCCTGTATCTCCCTTAAGCTCGGGTCAAGGGGAGATGCTGCCGAATTTTTGTTAGAAAATAACAAGACGTTAAAAGGTAAAAGGACGCAACAAACAAATGGGATAATAAATACATAGCAAAAGACAACAAAAGCAACAAATAAATAGAACAACAACATATTGCAAGAAGAAGGAGAAAAGATTTGTATAAAACTACGTAGAAATCATAGAAAAGAAGAAAAGAAAAGCCTTAAAAATAAGTAACAGGAGGAGTGGGCCTTCATCGGCACACCTGTTCCAGCCTTCGCCGGTACACCCTATCAACCCTCCAGTGGCCCACTCTAACGGCCCTTCAACGATGCACCTTTTTGGCCCTTCAGCGGCACACTCCTCCTCACCGTCTCTCTCTTTCTCACCGGTGCACTCCCCCCACCGTCTCTCTCTTTCTCACCGGTACACTTCCTTTCCCCCTCACCGGTACATCCTCATCTATCTTTCTGTCTCACCTTTTCTTCCACCGTCTCTCTGAAGTGGAACCCAATGTACAGACTTGGCAGATTGATGCACGGACACAGCAACAAGCGATGTACAGACTTTGAGCTGGCCAATGTATAGACTTTAATAGACGATGTACAGACTCTGAGCTGGCCAATGTATAGACTTTAATAGACGATGTACATACTTTGAGCGGGCCAATGTATAGACTTTAATAAACGATGTACAGACTTTGAGCTGGCCAATGTATAGACTTTTATGGACGATGTACAGACTTTGAGCTGGCCAATGTATAGACTTTAATGGACCATGTACAGACTTTGAGCTGGCCAATGTATAGACTTTAATAGACGATGTACAGACTTTGAGCTGGCCAATGTATAGACTTTAATAGACCATGTACAGACTTTGAGCTGGACAATGTATAGACTTTGATAGACGATGTACATACTTTGAGCTAGCCAATGTATAGACTTTGATAGACGATGTACATACTTTGAGCTGGCCAATGTATAGACTTTAATAGATGATGTACAGACTTTGAGCTGGCCAATGTATAGACTTTCATGGATGATGTACAGACTTTGAACTGGCCAATGTATAGACTTTAATAGACGATGTACAGACTTTGAGCTGGCCAATGTATAGACTTTAATAGACGATGTATAGACTTTGAGCTGGCCAATGTATAGACTTTGATAGACAATGTACATACTTTGAGCTGGCCAATGTATAGACTTTGATAGACGATGTACATACTTTGAGCTGGCCAATGTGTAGACTTTAATAGACGATGTACAGACTTTGAACTGCAATGTATAGACTTTGAACTGCAGCCAATGGCCAATGTATAGACTTTGAACTGCAGCCAATGAATAATGTACAGACTTTGGCCTGGCCAATGTATAGACTTTGAGCTGCAGCCAATGAACAACGTACAGACTTTGAGCTAAGGGATGTATAGACTTTGTGTGCTGGTTGCCAATGTATAGACTTCGAGCCACAGCCAATAGACAACGTACATACTTTGAGCTGAAGGATGTATAGACTTTGCGCGCTGGTCGCCAATGTATAGACTTTGAACTGTAGCCAATGGCCAACGTATAGACTTTGGGCTGATGAATGTACGGGCTTTATGTCGCAGCGACCGGCCAATGTGTAGACTTCAGCCCTTCAGCGGCACGCCAGCCTGCCCCTTCACCGGCACACTCTCCCAGCCCCTCTCCGGCACGCTCTCCTTGCCTTCGCCGGTACACCCCTTTTTGCCCCCAACGGCCCACTTTTCCTTCGAAAATAAATATACATAAACATATATAAATATGTCATGATAATGATAATGATAATAATGATAATAAATTAATAAAAAACCTGAATATATATATATGAAAAATAAACAAAAAAATGTGAAATAATAATAATAATAGTAAAAAAAGGAAAGGGAAAATATAATAGTAATAATAATAAACAAAATAGAGAAATCATCCAGAATAAATACATAAAAGGGAAATAAGCAATAATATATATATGCACATAATTTAAAGCCCAGATAAAGAAAATGGTAAAATCTATGTTGCAGCCCCGTCTCTCCCGTGACCCGATGCTGAAGGAACAACAATGCCGCCCTTCCAGGTTGGGCCTGAGTCTTGGGAATTATCCCGACATGGCCAGGCCCCGACCTAGTCTTGGGCCGACATTCCAATCAGATCGGACTCGTTCCTCAGGCCGGATCCCCTCCGAGCCACTACTAAAATTGCCGCACGTTCGGCAAACATTTGAATGGGTTCGCCTCGATTTTCGCCACGTTTCTATCACGGACCTGTGTCTGAACACGAAAAGACCCGTGAGCAACCAACATGGCCGACGGCTCCTACCCCGACGTGGTCATGACCCAGCATTGCTCTGGGTCGATAGCTCGTCAAATCGGATTCACCCTATCGGGATTCGTTCCCGCCCTTTAATTGAAATTACCGTAAACTCGACATAAACTTGTACGAGGTTGTTCCTATCCACGTCGCACCTTCAATATGGACCCTTGTCCGAATATCAAGTGGTCCGCAAGTGACCGACAGAAATCTGAATAGAACGAGATGGCTCCTGTCATCCCTGGACCCTATATACGGGAATATCAATAAGGCCTTTGTGGGCTGTGCTTGGACCTCGGGTCCGTCCCGATTATGGTCATTGTCTGACCCACACCCTCGGCCTATAGCTCGCTTCCTTGGAACATGTTTTGGTTTTGGAATCTAGTCCCGGGACTCTTCCCCGTTGCCCTCCGGCACCGGGAACATTAATGATGCCCACCCAAGCCCCGTTTGGACCGCGGGAGGCGCCCCCGGTATGGTCCCGACTCGATCTCGCACCGGGCCAATAAATTCGCTAGTTTCCTGCTACACTAATCGAGATTTAACCAAATGTTTTCAATGTCTCGGAATAATGTATTTGCCGTATCACAGCATACATATGTTCCAGGTCCTCCTGCGACGATTATGATACTCTCAAGCCGAACAACCGTCTGAATATTAAACTGTCTCCCGAATGATCGACACGTTTCGAACGTCCGCTCCCCTAGACACAGGGCTTTTCAGCCGATTCAAGGGATATTCCCTCGTTGTCCCTTGGTACCAGAAATATTAATGACGCTCATGCAAGTCTAGTTTCGACCGCGGGGGGCCCACCGCAGTATGGTCGCAACTTGCTCTTGCACCGGGCCAACAGATTTACTGGTTTTTGACCGCTCCAACCGAGGCTCAGCTGAACATTTTCCGCTCTTCCGAACAATAAATTTGTCGTACCTCGGCATACATGCGTTCCGATTTTCCCGCGACAACCGCGATTTTCTCGAGCCGGACATTCGTCCGAACATTAAATGGTCAGTACACGACCGACATGATCGTGAATGTTTTCTTCTTACCCTCATACGGGGGTTTCGATCCTTCCTAATAGACCTTTCGTGCAATTAATTTCTTGGCCATGAGGCCCTAAATCTCGGCGATTAATCAAGGGTGTTCCCTCGTATGGGGGATATAAATGACGCCGTGACCTTTATGGCGCGGCGGGTTTTTGTCCCGACACGAACCACACAATCGTCTGACCGAGTCAGATCGAGCGCACCATGGGCTCTTTGGAGCTCAAACAAATTATCACTTCGATGACTGGCACGCCCACACACTTAATAGATGAACCACCTGAACAAGCGAATTTTAGTGCGTCCACAAGTCTGGCACGCCCGGTGGGACGGAAACTACCCTTCATCTCTTCATCGGGATTCAGGGCCTCATGGCTCCCTAATAAACGATGTTTGCCTGCTTTGATGAATTGCAGGTGCTGTCTTTGCCAGCCCTATGGGGAGAAAATCCAGACTCGATGCAGCTACCTTCACGGCCTCGAGGACGCTGCTTCGAAGCATATGCAGCTTCTAAGAATCATGGGGGCTGTTATAAAAAAAGGGGGGGCTGTTATAAAAAAAAAGAAGAGAAAGAGAAGAGAAGTGAGGGGAAATCAAACCCCCCCTTTTTTTCCTCAAGAGGAAAGAGAAGAAAAGAAGAGAAGAAGAAAAGGAAAAAAAGGAGAAAAGAAAGAAGCAAAAAAGAAAGAGAAAGAGTCGGCGAGAGAGGGTTGTACGGCCACGTCCGTCGAGACCCGTGCTGAATAAAGATTACCATTGTGGGATTTATGCGGTGGAGCGAACCACTCATCCCCTCCCTGAGGGGGTGAGCGCTCTCCTGCACCCTCACCCTGGTCGATCATACAAAAAAGAAGAGAAGAGAAGAAGGGACAAAAAAAAAGAAGAGAAATAAGAAAAGTCGGCCAGCATCGCCGACCAAAAGAGCATGAAGAAACCCGGCATCCCGCCCGACTCTAGGAGACTCCGAGTCCGTGGTGTAATGACCTGGCCCGTTCCTCCATCCTGCTGCCTCCATCAAGAACAAAACGTCCCTCGAGTGACTGTTCAAAGATCCAACAAGCCGCAACTGTAGCTTGATGAATTTCTGCCCGCTGTGGGGAATGCTTTATAGCAATGGGGCCAAGCACGGCCGCCACTCTCGAAGAGAGCATGCACATACCCCACCATGGGGGATAAGAAGAGGAGATATACCCCGCCGTAGGGGCATAAGAGGCAAAAAAATATACACCTTGATCTAGGGGCATATGAAGAGAATCCGCCCAGGCTTGGGGGCACAACATACAACAAAGCTATACCCCAGCTTCGGGGCATTTGAAGAAGAATCCACCCCCGTCTTGGGGGCATTCGAAGAAGGAACACACCCCGCCAGTGGGGGCATAGAAGCCATGAAGCACAGGCCCTGGCTTAGGGGCCTTTGAAGAAGTTACATCCCGCTTCGGGAGCATAAGAAAGAGAAGAATACACCCTGTCCTAGGGACAATTGAAGAAGAAACATACCCCGCCTGGGGGGGGCATAGAAGCCATAAAGAATACGCCCCCGGCTCAGGGGCATTTGAAGAAGCTACGTCCCGCCTTGGGGGCATAAGAAGAGAAGAATATGCCCCGACCTTGGAGCATTCGGAGAAGGAATACATCCCGGTCTCGGGGTCCATGAAGTAACATATATCCCCCCCCGGGGGGGGCATCTGAAGCAAAACACACAATATTTCCCGGCTTAGGGGAGCATGTGAAGAAAGGAATACACCCCGATGCGGGAGCAGATAAGCATAAGAAGAAGAGACTGCCCCGGCCAGGGGTCATGAGAAGAAGTAGAGTTGCACCCCAGCTCAGGGGGGCATTTGAAGAGAAGTGTACCCACCTTGGGGCATAAGAGGCAGAAGAATCAACCCCGACTCAGGGGTAACTGAAGAGAATTCCACCCCATCCCTGGGGGGGCACAAGAAGCAAAATACCCCCCGTCTTGGGGGCATATGAAGCCAAGAATCACACCCCCGTCTTGGGGGTATTTGAAGGAGAAGCCCACCTCACCTCGAGGGCCTAGAAGCTATAAAGAACACGCCCCGACTCAGGGGCATATGAAGAGAAGTCCACCCCGGCCTAGGGGTATTTGAAGAAGAAGCATACCCCGCCAGGGGACATAGAAGCCATAGAGAATACACTCCGATTTAGGGGTACTTGAAGAAGCTACATCCCGCCTTGGTAGCATGAGAAGAAAAGAGAATCCACCCCGGCTTAGGGACCTTTGAAGGAGCATACCCCAGGCTCGGAGTCCATGAAGCAACATGCACCCCCCCGGGGGGGACATCGGAAGCAGAACAAACAACATCCCCCGGCTTAGGGAAGCATATGAAGAGAGGAATACACCCCGATATGGGGGCACGTAAACAAAGAAGAAGAATTCACCCCGCCTCGGGTGCATAAAAAGCAAGAACTACACCCTACATCAAAAGCAGCAATACACTCCACTCTGGGGGCACTAGAAGCGGAATACACCCCGTGCCGGGGGCATATAAAAAAAAGGATACCTCGCTCTGGGGCATCAGAAGCAGCAATACGCCCCACCTTAGGGGCATCAAAAGCAGCAATACACCCCACCTTGGGAGCACAAGAAGCAAACATTACCCCCGGTGTGTCTGGGAAGAAGAAAAGAATTCACCCCGGCCTGGGGACACTTGAAGAAAGAAGCACATCCCACCATGGGGACACATGAAGAGAACCCCTCCAGCCTCGGGAGTATAAGAAAGGGAAGAATACACCCTAGTCTGGGGGCTTTTGAGGAAACAACACACCCCCTCCGTGGGAGACAAAGCTACACCCCGACCCGGGGACACATGCAGAGCATCCACCCGCTCAGGGGGCACAAAGAGGTACACTCCGCCCTTGGCGCATAAGAAGCAGAAGCATTTACCCCGATCCGGGGGCATAAAGAAGCAAAGAGACATACATCCCGACCTGGGAGCACATGAAGAAAGAATATACCCCGACCTAGGGGGGTTAGAAGAAGAAACATACGCCCCGATCTAAGGACATAAGAAGCAAGAGAATACGCCATGCGAAAAGGGTATAAGAAACATGAAGAATGCCAGCCTAGGGGCACAGAAAGAGACACACTCCACCCTTGGCGCATAAGAAGCAGAAGCACCTACCCCAGCCTGGGGGCAAAAAAATACACTCCGCCCTTGGCGCATAAGAAGCAAAAGCATCTACCCCGACCCGGGGCACAGAAACAAAGAGACATACATCCCGATCCGGGAGCATGAGAAGAAAGCTATACTCCGCCCAAGCGGCATTTGAAGAAACAACATACCCTGCTTCGGGGGCACAGAAGTCGTAAAGAGATACACCCCGGCCTCAGGGGGGCATAAGAAGCAAGAGATACACCCCCGTGCCGGGGACATATGAAGAGAAGCACTCCTCCGCCTTCAGGGGTAGAAAGAGAGCAGAATTCGCCCCTGATATGGGGGGGTATAAGAAACAAAATACACGCCCCGTACCAGGGGCATATGAAGAAGAAACATACCCCGCCTGGGGGCATAGAAGCTGTGAAGAGAGCTACACCCCGTACCAGGGGCATATGAAGAAGAAGCATACCTCGCCTCGAGGGCCTAGAAGCTATAAAGAACACGCCCTGGCTCAGGGGCATATGAAGAGAAGTCCACCCTGGCTTAGGGGCATATGAAGAAGAGACATACCCCACCTGGGGGCACAGAATCCGTGAAGAGTATACCCCACCATGGGGGCATTTGAAGAGAGCTACACCCCACCTCGGGGGCATTAAAAAAAAACACACCCTGGTCTGGGGATATAGAAGCCAAAAAAATACACCCCGCCTGGGGGCACAGAAGCAAAGAGGCAAAACACACCCCTCAGGGGGGATGCACACCAAATGAAGCTACACCCCAACCTGGGGGCACATTAAGAGAAATACACTCCAGCACGGAAGTGTTAATGAGAAAAGAAGAGCAGAAAAGAAAGAAAAAAGGGGCACACGAGGCAGACGTGGTCTTCGAGCCCGCCTCATCCCATAAAAGAAGAGAAGAAAAGGAAAAAAAAGAGTCACGAGGTAGACGTGGTCTTCGAGCCCGCCTCATCACACAAAAGAAGAGAAGAAGAGGAGGAAAAGACACATGAGGCAAGCGTGGTCTTCGAGCCTGCCTCATCACACAAAAGAAGAGAAGGAAAGAAAGAATGCACATGAGGCGAACATGGTCCTTGCACCTGCCTCTCTACAAGAGAAGAATAGAAGAGAAAAAAAAGAGACATGAGGTGAACATGGTCCCTGCACCCGCCACTCTACACAAAAGAAGAAGAGAAGAATATAAGTGAAAAAAAGAGTCACGAGGCAGACGCGGTCTTTGCACCCGCCTCTCTACACAAAAGAAGAAGAGGAGAAAAGAAAGAAATGATCACGAGGCAAACATGGTCCTTGCACCTGCCTCTCCATAAAAGAAGAAGAGAAGAAGAGAAAGAGCAATCATGAGGCAAATATGGTCTCTGCACCTGCCTCTCTACAAGAGAAGAATAGAAGAAAAAAAAAGAGACATGAGGCGAACATGGTCCCTGCACCTGCCTCTCCATAAAAGAAGAAGAGAAGAAGAGAAAGAAGAGTCACGAGGCAGACACGGTCTTTGCACCCGCCTCTCCATAAAAGAAGAAGAGAAGAAGAGAAAGAAGAGTCACGAGGCAGACGCGGTCTTTGCACCCGCCTCTCCACATAAAAGAAGAAGAGAAGAATAGAAAGGGCAGTCAGGAGGCGAACACGGTCTTTGCATCTGCCTCTCCATAAAAGAGGAAGAGAATAAGAAAAAAAAAGAGAACAGTCATGAGGCGAACACGGTCTTTGCACCTACCTCTCCATAAAAGAGGAAGAGAAGAAGAAAAAAAAAGAGAACAGTCATGAGGCGAACATGGTCCTTGCACCTGCCTCCCCATAAAAGAAGAAGAGAAGAAGAGAAAGAACAGTCATGGGGTGAAGACGGTCCTTGAACCCGCCTCTTCACACAAAAGAAGAAGAGAAGAAAAGAAGGAAATGATCACGAGGCAAACATGGTCTTTGCACCCGCCTCTCCTCACAAAAGAGGAAGAAAATAAGAGAAAGAAGAGTCACGAGATGAACTTTTACCTCTGACCTTCAGCCACCCAACAAACAAAAACCGACTAGACCTTCTGCCAGTGGGGTGTTAAACCGACTAGACCTTCCGCCGGCGAGGCGTTAAACCCACTAGACCTTCCGCCGACGGGGCGTTAAACCGACTAGACCTTCCGCCGGCGGGGCATTAAACCGACTAGACCTTCCACCGACGGAGCGTTAAACCGACTAGATCTTCCGCCGACGGGGCGTTAAACCGACTAAACCTTCCGCCGACGGGGCGCTAAACCGACCAACTTTCAGCCATTGGGGCTTCAACCCGACAACTACCCCTTCATCAGCCTTCGGGTCGACAACTATCTCATCATTGGTCTTCAGGTCGACAGCTATATAATCATTGGCTCCTAGCGGATAGCTACCTCATCATCGGCTCCTAGCCGACAGCTACCTCATCATCGGCTCTTAGTCGACAGCTACCTCATCATCGGCTCCTAACCGACAGCTATCTCATCATCGGCTCCAAGCCGACATCTATCTCATCATCGGCTCCTAGCCGACAGCTACTTCATCATCGGCTCCCAGCCGACAGCTACCTCATCATCGGCTCCTAGTCGACAGCTACCTCATCATTGGCACCCCAGCTGACAACTTCCCAGTCAAAAAAAATAGACCTCTCACCTTGGTTCGGATCCTTCCATAGCCAGAGAACAAAAGAATAAACATTCCATTTTGGTCAAGATCCTTCCCTGGCCAGAGAACAAAAGAGACCCTTCTCTTCGACTCTCACGTCCCGCTACCCAACGCCCCTCTGCAGGGCCATTTCGGACGGGGCCAACTGTCAGGATTAGTCCATCCGTCCCACCGCGCTTCCCGATTCTGGCTCCCGCAGCCCGCTCCCCAGCATCTTTTAGCCCTTATGGCTCACTCCCGTGATGTCCCTCGGGTTCTATAGCCCGCTTCCCTAATATCCTTTCAGCCCTTTTGCGGTCTGCCTCCATAATACCTTTACTACCACTACACATATACGTAACAACAATATTTTTCTATGCAAAAAAAAAAAAACAACAACAACAACAAAACAACAACAACAACAACAACAACAAAAATAACAAAACAAACACAAAAAAATAAAAAAAAAGAATGCATGATTGCCCTGCTTGCATGGTTGCTTAATATAGAATAATACACCTCCTTGAAATTTTCTAGGACCGTGTTTCCTTGCTAAATAATAATATCACCCCGATTCCGGATGCACGGGCGTCACGACGTACGCTCGAAGGGAACCCAACTATGGCGGATGCACACGTCAAGGGGAAGAGTCATGGCTGAATCGCTAAGCCCAACTCACAAAATAAACCTGAGGTAACGCTCCCACACTTAGCACTTAATGTGTTCAATAGCCTTCGACTATAGGGATTGCCCGAATTTCTTCTTAGCACTCTACGGAGGCTTGAATTCCTGCACTCGCGTGAAAGGTAATCGTGAGGAAAAAGTTGCCTACCCCCACTGTAAAAAAAAAAAGAGAAGAAAAAAAGAGAGAAAAAAAAGAAAAGAGAGAGAAACGCGGAGCCGAGTAGCCGAGAATCCCCACTGAAACAAATGAGGAGACTCGCGCGAAATGGTGAAGCGAATCATAATAAGGATGAATCTTAGTCGCCGGGAATCCCCATTGAGACACGTGAGGAGACTCGCGCAGAACGGTGAAATCCGCTACCAAAATAAACAGATGGGGGCTGTGTGAAGCTACCGAAAGTCGAAAGCCTAGAACTAATGTGTAGGCACTAGAGTGATCCTCGAGTGTCACCAGGAAAACCTGCATATCCCTATGGTTAGGGCCCTTTGTTCACACATTTGCACTGCCACGCCACAGAGAATTACCTCGGGTGAAATGCGTGAATTAAGGCTATGCATGCAAGACGTGCGATATCCTCTTGACGGGTGCACCACCCCTCAATTGTGCCTCGCGGCCCGCACCGCATCTACGAATTACGGGCGATGTCCCTATCCTATCCCCTATAGGGGGAGCTGCCTTACTTATATTTATGTTATGCTTGCTAATGAATGCTTGCATGCTTGAATAAAAGGGAAATATAATAAATAATAATAAATAATAAAAATGTGTGTCTACAATAAACTCAATTTCGGCCATCAAAGCCTACGTTCCCAGCTACGGCTCGTAGATCCCAACCTTAGCCCCCATGGCCTACCTCTTGCCCTCGTGGCTCGTTAATCCCCAACTTCGGCTCTTCAAGCCCGCTCCCAGCCTTGGCTGTTTTGATCTCCCTTATCGGCTCCCATGCCAATAGCTTTTCAATTATCGGCCCCTGAACCGATAGCTTTTTAATCATCGGCCTTCGGGTCGACAGCTTTTCAATTATTGGCTCCCATGCCAACAGTTTTCAATCATCGGCCCCTGAGTTGACAGCTTTCAATTATCGGCCCCTGAGCCGACAGCTTTTTAATCATCGGCCTTCGGGTCGACAGCTTTTCAATTATTGGGTCCCATGCCAACAGCTTTCAATTATCGGCCCCTGAGCCGACAGCTTTTAATCATCGGTCTTCGGGTCGACAGCTTTTCAATTATTGGCTCCCATGCCAACATCTTTCGATTATCGGCCCCTGAGCCGACAGCTTTTAATCATCGGCCTTTGGGTCGACAGCTTTTCAATTATTGGCCCCCATGTCAATAGCTTTCAATTATCGGCCATTGTGCCGAAAGCTCTTATATCATTGGCATCCACGCCAGCAGCCACCCAGAGTTCTTTAAAAAAAAAAAAAGAGAAGAAAGAAAAAAAAGGGGGAATAAGAGAAGAAGAGGGAAAGAGAGAAAAAAATAAACAACAAAAAAGAGAGAAGAAAAAAAAAGAGATAACAAAAAAGAGAAGAAAAAAAAGAAAAAAGAGAAGAAGAGAGAAGAAAAGAAAGAAAAGAGACAAAGAGACCAACAAATCATGTCAGCTCCCGGCACCCTGTCGGCACTGACGAAGAGACAAAGAGACCAACAAACCAGGTCAGCTCCCTGCACCCTGTCGGCACTAACGATGAGACAAAGAGACCAACAAACCAGGTCAACCCCCGACACCCTATCGGCGCTGACGAAGAGGCAAAGAAACCAACATATCATGTCAGCTCCCGGCACCCTGTCGGCACTGACGAAGAGACCAAGAGACCAACAAACCAGGTCAGTTCCCGACACCCTGTCGGCACTGACGAAGAGACAAAGAGACCAACAAGTCAGGTCAGCTCCCGGCACCCTGTCAGCGTCGATGAAGAGACCAAAAGACAATAAGCTATGTCGGTTCCCGACACCCCATCGGCACTGACGGAGAGACAAAGAGAGCAACAGAGCATGTCAGCTCCCGACTCCCCGTCGACACTGATGAAGAGACAAAGAGACCAACATGCTACGTCAGTTCCCGACACCCTGTCGGCACTGATGAAGAGAAGAAAAGACAAACAAACTATGTCAGTCCCCAGCACCCCGTCGGCACCGACGAAGAGAAAAAAGAGGCCAGTACACCCGCGGGCACCGCCCGGCTCATCCTTCGCCTGCGCTACCCGTGGGTGGGGGGCATTTGTGGACACTCAAAATTTTTGCGGACATCGAGCGCATTCTAACTCCAGCCATTTTGAAGCGAACAAAAAGAAAAAGAAAAAAGAAGAAGGTTAGAAATGAAAGATTAAATAATGGTGAAGAAACAAAAAAAGAGAGAAGAGAAAAACAATAAATAATAATAAAATAAAATAGATAGTATATATATATAAGTAATACATATATATATATAATTATAAATAAATAAATAAATAAGTTAAAAGGGAGGGTGGCCCACACACACACACTCTCTCTCTCTCTCACATTCTTTCTCTCTCATTTTCTCCCTCACTCGGGTGGCCACCCGGCACACTCCCCGTCTCACCGGTACGCCGCCTTCGCGCCCGGCACACCCTTGTACCGGATGGCACCCACCGCATCGGAGAACCACTCCCCCCCTCTCCACGGTACACTCCCTCTACCCGGCACACCACTGTGCCGGATAGCACCCGCCGCACCAGGTGGCCACCCACCACACCGGATAGCGTGCACCCCCTCCCGCACAGTTCCCTCTTCTCCTTTCTGCTGCTGCCTCCTGCCTCAGCTCTTGGCCTCCTCGTCACCTGCCCTTGATGGGACGTCCATGACCCACGATCCCCTGTTTTCCCCTCTCGCCTCTTGCATGCCTCCACAAAAGCCTTCATGACCGAGGGAAAAGTTTCAGTGGATCATGTAGCGATTGATGCCCCAAGGGGTTTAATTTCCTTTTGAATGGTGGCCTGTCTTCTGGGATATTTTCATAGCAAGGACGAATGAGAAGCATTCTGAAGTAGCGGCATCATATATAAAGGCACAACAAATGAAGACAAGAGAACACCACCAACAACTACAAATGCAACAGCTACAGCTCATACAACAACGGCAATCTCAATTGCAACGAAGAGATCCTAATCATCCTTCTCTAAGTGGGCCCATAAATGCCATAAATACAGATGGGATATTGGGACCATCCACTTCCAGTGTATTAGCTACTAAATTGTATGAAGAACGCATGAAACATCCACACTTGATGGATTCTGATTCATCCACACAGTTTGATGCTAGTAGAATGGCTCTTCTTAAGTCAGCAACCAACCAACCAAGCAATTTGTCCAAGGGAGCACTGCTAGTGTCTCTTCAGCATTGCAACCAATTCCTTCACGAGCTCAACAAACTACAGATATTAAAAGTGAAGTCAGCTTTGGTGTCACACAAAGATCATTACCCATGGAACCATATTGGCATAGAATTACGCAGCCGAAATCTGGGATAGCTGTTGCTGGGCTGAACCAAGGTGTTCGTAATCTCCCTTTGAAAGGCTGGCCTCCAACTGGAATGGACCAACTATGTCCAAGTTTAGGGCCACGAACCCAGAAGCCATTCATGCCATCACAAAACCAATTTCAGCTTTCAGCGCCACAGCAACACCAACAATTTCTAGCTCAGACCCAGGCTCAAGGCAGCCTTGGAAGTGCACCTAATTCTGGAGATATGGATCCCCGAAGATTTAGAGTTTTGCCTCATGGAAGCATGAATGGTAAGGATGATCAGCCTGTTGGGATCGAGGGATGAATAGGTTCCCCGCTTCAATCAAGTTCACCAAAAGTTAGACCGGAACAAGCTGAGTACCTCATGAAGATGAAGATGGCTGCTCAAATGCAGCAACCCTCCTCTCATAACTATGATGTTCCCCATGTTAACCGCACCGATTGTCAGCTTATTGACATCTCTGGAGATGGATTTATGAGTCTGCTGATTGAAAATGCGAACACCAAAGATGACCCGAGGCTCCCTACCGATGAACAACTGCTTACTCAGATCAAGGATGGTTTTACGGAGGGGAAGGACCTGGTTGTCACCGTGATGTCCGCCATTTGGAGGGGGGTAGATATGCAAGTTCTTTTGCGGGAGAGCCACCCACCTAAACTGTCTTTTATCCGGTACACTTGTCATGACCACCAACCGGCACACTCTTGCCAACTTCACCCGGTGCACCCTATCATGGCTTTATCCGGCACACTGCCCAGCAGCCTCCACCCGACACGCCTCAAGTAGGCCTCACCCGGTAAGGCTGGCACCCTTCCACCCAGCACAGTTTATTTTCTTCTTCACCCGGTGCAGTCCAAACACCCTCAAGTGCCCCAGCGGCACACCCTCTTTAGCCTCCCATGGCACACTATCTCGTGCCCTTCAACGGCACGCTTCTTTAGCCCCCCAGCGGCACACCCTCCTGGGCCCTCCCAGCGGCACGCCCCTGCAAGCCTTCAGCGGCACACTATTTCAGGCCTTCAACGGCACACTATTTCAAGCCTTCAACGGCACACTATTTCAAGTCTTCAGTGGCACACTTCTTGGCTCTTCCAGCAGCACACTTGTGAAGGCCTTCAGCGGCACGCTTGCGAGGCTTTCCAGCGGCACACCTTCCTCAGCCCCCAGCGGCACAGCGTTCGGCCCATCCACGCCTGTCAACGCTCGTAGCCCTCGGCGCGCAGCGAAAGCATGGCAGGCCCATGCCTGGACCTTGCTGGGCTGTCCTCGCCCCACCTTCTCCTAACCTCGGCAGTCGTCGGCCGGACCAAGGGTATAAGAACCCCTCACTCCGACGAAAAAAGACAGACACGGAGGTGCCCCCCCCAACAGAGGCTGGGGTTCGATCGGAGAAGGAAAAGAGAAGAGGAGAAGAAGGGAGAAGAGGCCCCCGTCCCCTTTCTGCTCTCCGGTCTTCCACCGCCTGTGCGAAGGAGTAAAGAAATAAGAGAGAAGAGAGTGAGCTATGGGAGGGGAGAAGCTGGTGCTTCATCCCCCCCCCCCCCACCATGTTCATCTTGGCTTTTTGCCCTCTCTGTCTTTTTTTTCTTCTTTTCTTTCCTCTCAATGTATTAGCTCATTTGGGTTGCTCTTATGGTGAGAATAAAAGAAGGAAACTTGTTAGATGCTCATGGTGTTCCCTTTTCTCATTTTTTTAAGTTGCTTGTTTCTTCCTCTTTACCGGTGGTTTGGCCCCTCCTGATGGTCTCCTTCTGCAATACTGGCATATCTAACTCAATGAGCACTGCCTCGGCGCAATACCGCCCTAAGTGGTCTACTCCCGGAGGATCCTCATGCATGGTCTCTTTCCTCTTATGGTTTCTTCGTGGGGTTTAACCCCAAATCCATCTTTTGGTCTGAAGGATTGGCCCTTCCCTCTCCTCGAGTGCCCAGGGCCAATACTTCCTTTGTGGTTCCCTTAGATCTCTTTCTCCTTCTTTTGGGCATACTCTTTTAGCTCAGACCCAGCCCGGTGTGCCAACACCCTCTCCTCGTTGGTTTGCCAACCCATGAACCTTACCAATATTGCATCCACGCTCCCTGATCCTTACCTGGCACACCCCAATCACTCCTGCCCGGCACACTCTTAACCCGGTGCAATCCCTGGCCGAGCCCAGTCCGGCACAGCCCTCACTCGAGCCTATCTCGGTACACCCCCCAGTGTTAGATAGCCCGGCACACCTTCTTGAACCCCTCTTGCTCGGCACGGTTGCCATCTCCTCCTACCCAGTGCACTCCCAGTCTGTCTTAGTCGGGTCTCCCGCTCGTTGATTTCTCCGAGGTTTTCCGAAGTTTCATTAAATGTGTTGCCGCTCTCGGGTGCCCACCTCCAGTTGTCGGGTTCTGCCACTCCATGTGGGCGCGTTCCCTATATCTCCCTTACGCTTGGGTCAAGGGGAGATGCTGCCGAATTTTTGTTAGAAAATAACAAGACGTTAAAAGGCAAAAGGACGCAACAAACAAATGGGATAATAAATACATAGCAAAAGACAACAAATGTGGCAACCCGGATTCCAGATACCAGATATACCCGGTAGGACTACCGGATACACGTGGTACCGCATGGGACCCGCGAGGCCTCCCAAGCGCGGGAAAGCGCCGAAGGGAAAAAGGACTGTCGTGTAGTACATTGAACTGACAGATATAAGAGCAAGCAATTAAATTTCATTAGAACGGTTTGCTAAAGTAGCAGAAATAAAATTACATTTTCATTAATAATTCAAATTTACAATTATACACCAGATTCCAGTCCAAAGGAAAGACAACAAGTACAGTCTGACAGGAAAGAAACGTACACTGAAGTCAGGGGAAGCTCGACATAGGTACAGTTGGCAGCTATAGCAAACGCGCTCCACCAGAACAGCAGAGGCAGACGGTGAAACCCACCTAAAAAGCAGGGGTGAGTCTCCAAACAGAAACTCAGTAGGGGTAACACGGATCCCCACTGGAAAATGCACAGTGCAACGGAAGCAACAACAAAAATAGCAAGTGCAGCAAAGCAGGAAAGGCTACATTAAAAAGCTGTAAAACTACGCTACAGGCTGTAGTAAATAGACGGGAGGTAGGAGTAGGGAACAAGCAAGAAAGGGGAAGAACTCGCGCCAGACAAGTGGCGGCCGAACTAACCTCGGCACCCCAAGATACTCTAAACAACAGCAGAAGGGCGACTTTGATCCAACCAAGTCAGAAGTTACCGATCTGCCGACCCGACACCAGGTCTAAGACGGAGACCTGCAAATATGGCTAAAACAACCACAGCGGCCTACACGATTGGAACATCGTGCACGCAAACCCAGGCTCATCTTGAACACAGTGAAGAACAGACCACACAGCCAGGGTAACAAATCTTGGACAAGGCCAAGACTAGCCGACACGAAAAGGAGGACACCGGCTCCGAGAAACGCAAGAGTCGCTGGTCAAGTGATAGGAGTACCCTCACACTAGAAGAACAGCCAGATGCGTCAGCTGACGTCTTACACTGCGCCACAAGTGTCATGCCTATCCTACCGTTTACAGGACGGGGGAGACAAGACACACCAAGAACCAGGTCCAAGGAACAACGACGTTCCAAGGAAAAACGGCACCTCACGGATACAAGACCGCAGCACCACAACTGCAAGTAACTAGTCAGGGCTACGCCCGTCGACGCAAGTCCCCAGTCCCTGACCACGTGTGCACACACTGACCCATACCTAGGCCAGGCCTCTAGCTAGTATTCCCCTCGGTAGGACGCTACCGCTGGCCGGGGCCCACGGAACTAGCTTAAAAATCGTGTAACGGAAACTGCCCGTCCACCACTCCCGGTGGGTGACGTACTAAAAAGCCTACGCCACAGACTACGACTAGTGGAGGTTCACAAGACACATACTCCAAAACACAAGTGCTAGAGTACAGACAGTCCAAGGAAAGCCCTGTCGCACGTACCACCAAGCACCACTGGCAGTACAACCACTGCCGATAGACTCAGGACCAGGCAACTAGACCTACTACGTAACGATCCCGAGTCGAACGACTCAAAGGCAAGATCATCACAGACAGCGGAATAAGCTGCCAATCGGTCTAATCCTAAGCCAGAAAAATCACGCTCCGCAGAAAACAACACACGGAGACCTGAGGGAACACCAAAAACCCTCAGACACAACTGGACACACAAACCGAGGTAAGGCGACACCTCGAAGCGTCCAAAACCAGTGTCTCGGACTGGACAGAACTGCCAAGACACCCACACACTAGGTCACATGTCAACCCCTGGGTCACACCGGGTTGACCGGAACCAGACCAAACACAAGCAAAGATAGGATAGAAAATCCTACCTCAAGTAAGAAGACTCCTGGCTACCTTACAACATAGTCTTAGCCCTCCTAGGACGTCAGGAGACATCCACGGGACAGCGAGCAGACCACAAGGCCAAGCCAAGACAAGCAGAAACTGAAATCACGGAAATCGGAGCACAGGGCAAGTAACGCACCACCCCTAGACCGCTACAAGCATATGACGGTCTAGACCTAGGCCGTTACACTCCAAGCGACGGTCGAGAGAACGGCCGTCACACACACCGCCCTAACCAACCTCGAAAAACGTAAAGACATGTAACGCGCAGCACCAGGCGCGTCACACTGACCTGACGCGCCATCCCGGGGCCGTCAGAGCCAACATCGATCAAAAACACAAACACAGCAAATGTAACGCGCTATGACAGGCGCGTTACAAGCACCTAACGCGCAGGACAAGGCGCGTTAGATGCAGGCTCGAAACAGAAAACGGAGGCTGAGAAGCATGTAACGGCCAGCACAGGGCGCGTTACAAAAGCCTGACGCACAGGGTCCCCACCGTTACATCCAACGGCGCAGCAACCCACTCAGCCAACACAGCACGTAACGGTCTAGAGAGGACGCGTTACACGGGCCTAACGCACGGGGACATGGCCGTTACAAACTGAACGGCATGCAGCCACCCAACTCGGCCAAAACGGAGTGTAATGGCCAGGGGCAGGCGCGTTACACTCGCCCAACGCATAGGGGCATGACCGCCAGAGGCACCGCCTCAACAGGTCAAACGTTGATCAAACGGAAAGTAACGGCCAGGGCAGGGCACGTTACATCCATCTAACGCGCTGGGTCAAGCGCGTTAGAGGAACCGACTTAACCCCAAAACAAAATGACAAAATGATTGTAACGCATAGGCTCAGGCGCGTTACATGGGTGTGACACGCCACTCCAGGGCCATCACATACCCAGAAGCCAGAAAGCTTAAAAATGCCAAACGAAGTGGCGGTCTATCGTATGGCCGTCAGAGCCAAGTAACAGCCTCTGAAACGATCGCTACATCGGTCACGGCGGGAAAACATAGGAATGGCCAAATCGACCCGTTCCACGCCCCATTCACGCCGAAACGTAGGGGGAACAAACCTAAATGCCAAATAACAACATCAGGGGACTAAAAACCCCACATGCAAGCTCACAAACTCAAGATCCGGGCGATTTCATCAAATCCACCCAAAGTGGGTCACCGAGGTTCCTGGGCTTCTACCGGCCTCGAATGAACACCAAACGACACGAAATCAACGTGGATGGGATCCTGACATCCCAACGGTCAGTTTAAAACTAACTACACCGCAAACGGTTGCCATTTTCTGGCAAACCCTACAAACCACGAAAATTAACGTTTAGGCAAAATAAGCCCAAACTCGACCGTTTCCTTGCCGAACGACGTGCAATGGCAGGGAAAACGGAGAGGAAGAAGTGAGGATCAGTCACCCTACCTCCACCGAAGAAACCGTGCCCCGAAGGGACTAAACCACGCCGAAAACCACTCGCGAACCGATCCACCGGCTTTGAATCCACCATTCGGGATCGCGCCAGAATCGATCCGATCCTTGCTCCATCGCGCACCCAGCCAGCTCCATCACGTCCATAACACATGCCTCTTGGTCCTCCGTCTGCAGCCGGAGCCGAGGAGGCGAACGGGAGAGAAAACGGGAGAGAGAGAGGCGACGACGGCGTATGAGAAGGAGGAGAGAGGAAAAGAAAAGAAAAAGAAAAGAAATTAGGAAATTTTCCGAACTTCCGAAAATTCCGAAAATGCGCCGAAAATGCACAAATTCATGAAAATATGCAAAAATAGCCAAAATTACCAGCTCAAAGAGTACATCGTCGCTGTAGCATCCACGAGTTCGAGAATTGACAAACAAACTCACCGTAGGGTTCTGTAACTAGTACGTGCGAAAAACCCACATGACTCGTCAAACTCAACTCGGAAGCCACCAAAGCGAACCGAAACTCACCGAAACCAATCCGAAACAGATCTGAAAGATCCAACAAGACCTGCAAAGGATCCAGCAAAGATCCACCAAGGATCCAGGGCATTACATTCTCCCCTCCTTTAAGAAATTTTGCCCTCGAAATTAAGGACTAACAAAGGAGAAGCAGGGAAGAACAACCCAACCGCATAATCACGATAAAACGACACAAATCTCGAAAAACACAGCTCAGAGGAACACCGTCAGACCACAATTACAGGTACACGCTCTGCTTCCAAGACAACAAGTCCACAGCACGAGCATGGCACCAAAGTGAACACATCTGACACCTCCGAAGCAAAGGCAACGTCGTTTACGTCTCACCAGGAACGGAGACACGACTGCCACAAGCAATAGACAACCGAGAAACATAACGGCTGCACGGCAAGTGGCAGCTTACACAAGGAGACACAGTCCTCACAGCTGACAGCTCGACCACATCATCGGCTCCAGTGCCAAAGGTAACAGGGAACATCTGGCACATAGGACACCAACGACAACAACAACACTAGACCACAAACACAATCAAGTCAGCACTCAGCCAGCTATCACATCTGATAGAGTCACAAGCTAACTCCACCAGGAAAAGAGAGCACAGCAAGCCAACTGACAAGACCATGGTCCAAGACAGAGACACAAAATCATAAAGAAACAGCGCCAAAACAGCAATAAACAGCACCTGCAGGATCCCGGCTCCGCACAGCACACAGAACCACGGAACACAACTGCAAGCAGGGTCACATCAAGGCACAGAAATAGCTGAGCACACGACCACACGGGAACGGGTCACGCATCAGACTGCTCACCAAGGAGAGACCCACAACAACAAGAAACGACAACAATCTCGGAGAACGCACCTCAAGGACTGTAAACACGCCTCGAGAGTACAACACCCAAGAAAAGACATGCAGAGTAGAGGGTACTCAATCAGCAGGAATGCCGACAAATTCCCCAACACTCGCAAATGCCAATGCCAACAGCAAACGGGCAACCGACACAACACGGCACGGCAACAACAATGTCACGGCACAGGAAGCCAAGACAAAGGCACCACGAGAAGGAACAAATCTCTCGACCGGCCAAAAACTCGAAAACATGATTCTGAACCCATGGGTAGCCAGCCCACACACTTCCGCTGCGTACTCTTACAACACACAATGCATACGGCAACAGAACAACCTCGGTAGTCGCACCTCAGCACACACTAGGTGCCGTCGTAATCAACAAAGATCGCAATTAACACGCCACGAGTACCGATCCTGTGAACAACCGATCACAAGAAGCCTAAGTGCAACAATAAAAGAGCACCAGCTTCAGCACAAAGCACAAGGAAAGCAATAATCTCAACTTACCATCACGTTTTGGAAACGATAAATGAGCCTTCACGATACATCGGCCGCTGGACACGGCACGACAACTACGGTACACAACAGCTCTTAACCCAATAAATAGGTCCAAAGCCAAGCAACCGTAAAACAAGTGATAGATCCGGCTCAAAACAAGACTGTCCACACTTAAGCAGACACAGGACAAAGGCACCACCAAGACAGCAATTCCAAGGCTCACCTCGAAAAAGCTTCACCAAGAAGAACGAGAAACAACAAGCTCAACAACATAAGCTCACCAGGAAAGGAAGATCCTAGCTCGCCTGAGCAACTTCTCAATCGAGGCAACACGACAATCGAGACAATCGAAACAACAAAGCATCAGGAGCTAAATAGACTCAAGCCGGGACGACCAAGTGTGGACGCGGATTTTATCTTGTTTCATTATATTTTTTATTTGGATTTTTGATTTATTAGGCATGCCAGTCACGTGTGTGACGATTTCATTGTGCGCTCGATCTGACTTGGTCAGTCGATTGTGAAGTCTGAGTCGGGACCAGAAGTCCGTCATACCATAAAGGCTATGACGTTAATTACGCCATTCCAAGGAAGGACAACCCTTGATTAAACGCCAAAATAGGAGGCCTCGAGAGGCAAACATGTATTCATGTGCACAAAATGGAACTTCATACCAGAGCCAGGAAGGCAGGCAAGATAACAACATCAGCTGTAGAAGCAGACGGTATCGTTAAGCCAGCGGCTCAGAGACGATATCGTTAAGTCAGCGGTTCAAAGACTGAGCCGTGGCCATGATGGAGGTTTAAAGCATCGATCAATATTTCGACAGCATTTCCCCTTAATCTGGATTATGCCCAGGGGGAAATAGGCTATCACCCACGGAGTGCCGGGATGAAAGCTGAGAGAAAGAGAGAGGCCAAACCTCCCTACCTATATATATATGCCATGGGGCAATGTTTGATTTTCCCTTAGGGAAGCCGGCGGAACTCATGCAGTGGCATAGCCCTCCCGAGCTAAAGGGGTTACTCATAAATCCGATGCGGGACGACGGAATGTAAGTGAACGCTCAATGTTGTGCCCTCGCACGCGGATCGACCTGCGCGGTCAGGTCACGGGGGTCAAGGGGGCAGCGCCCCTTGCGGGGGTTTCCGGGGGCGGAGCCCCCGGAACAAAATTTGGATTGAAGACTCAGTAATACGATTTGAGTAGGTTATCGGTGCAGTTCAACCGTGCATAGGTTCCCGGCGTAAGAAGGGTGGTTCCCAGCGCGCCCAGGAGATGGGGTTCTCGGCGCGCAGGTAAGGTGGCCAAAGGGGTTCTCGGCGTAGGGGCAAAGAGACGGGGTAGCTCTCGGCGCGCTGACAAGAGGGCCAAGGGGGGGCTCTCGGCGCAGCACAGAAAAGGGGTTCTCGGGGCGGCGATGACCGTGCCGAGGTGAAAGTATTGGGCCATTTGGCACCGGGAACTCCGTGAAGGTGGCAATGAGGCCATTCCGGAGGCTCTGTTTTTGGGCTTTCTTGGATTTCAGAGGGAGATTGGGGAAGGAAGAACCCAACACAGGGAGCCTCTGTCACCATTACTTGTGCACAATCCCGGGGACAACTTAATGTTGACTTTCATCATCCCAGGAGAATTTTGGCAGCACCCTCCCTATACTTAGCATTTGCCAGGGAATGATATAGGCTGACATCCACGGAGTGCCGGGATGAAAGCCGGAAGGTGAGGGAGCACTAAGGCTCAAAGAGACTGTACATGTCTCTAGCATCGGTCACTATTCCCCTTCTCGGAGACCGATGAAACCCTTGTAAAGACAAGGTCCACCGAACCCGCGGGGTTGCCTGTGAATCCAATTCGGGACATAGGAATGTAGGGGAGGTCCTCCCCATTGCTGTATCTCCTCGGGGCGTATATGATGGTCTCTGAACATCCTCTGGACAGATGTGTGGAGAGATTAAAGGGATTGGGGGGTGATGATGTGAAGGTGGATCTTGGCCTGGGTTTTATTGGCCAAAGAAGGAACCTCGGCGTGGGTTTTATTGGTCGGGGGGAAGCTCTCGGCGTGGCTTTTATCGGCCAAGGGGTTCTCGGCGTGGCTTTTATTGGCCAAGGGGGGTTCTCGGCGCAGGGGTTCTCGGCACGCTCGTCATTGCGCCGGGAACCTGGCGCCGGGAGGCCCCCGGGCCGGGAAGGCTGTATTGCAAAGGGATTTCTTGGAAAATGAACAGGATTGAGGGTTTTGTCAACATACTGAAGGGAAGAGGGGGAAGCCCTCTCGGCCGCATGGCTCTCGGCGTGGCAACGGCCGCACCGGGAAGGTGAAAGGGCTCAAGGCCAGAAAGGGTTTATGGCTTGATTACGGTACTCTGTTCTAGAGATTTCTGGGATTACATGAAGATTTCTGCTGGAGGGATGCCAAGGGAATTGGAAGGCGAAGTCAGTAGATGAAATAAGACCCTCTCACAACGTCCTGTGGAAATATTTATCTGTTTGCCGCCAGCCGTCTGAGGAGATCAAGGGATGACTGCCTCTGATCACCTGGACGAGCCCAATGGCATCGAGGAAACAAACCAGCGATGGAGGAACGACACAACCCTCGACAATGGAATTCTAGGCCCTAATCATTCACAGGTTAGAATGGAGGGCCCAGGGGTCGAGGTCATCACTTATCATAACCTCGTGGGGTTGCATTCACTTGCAGATCAAGCATATATCTCATAACCAGCAGTTCAGGGAACCGAGAAATCGATGTATCTGGTTCCTAAACGGCATGAGGGGGAGAACCTCGAAGGAAAACTCGAATGTATATCGGGGATCTGCCATCGAGACAGGAGGGGAGAAGGAAACAGAACCCAATAACCCATTAGATGAGGGTAGGGGCCCTATCTTCATTCCTCTCCGAAGAACAGACTCATAGAAACGACACCGAAACCCGAATCGTCTGGACATTTAAATAAAAGATATATGCATGAAAAGACACAGGGCAGATACTTCAATCACCCAGCCCCCAAACGGGCCATCGGAGCGTTTCATTTCATAATATCATTCCAAGACTCAGACCAATTACAAGGAGGGAGTGAGGGAAAGGAGATAAAACAGAGGCCGGGATATCCCGGTTACATCCGATGCATCGAGATAAAACTCGTATAATTACATGAAGAAGAAAAGAAAACATGGGGGAGGGCAGAGCATTGACTCCTCTCCCTCCCCAGCTGCCTGCCCACCTGGAGCTTCTTCTTCTTCTCCTTCTCTTCTGATTGATCTCTTCTCTCTTTTTTCAGCGGAGGAGGCTCTCTCTCTCTCTCTGTTGGTCTCTTTATCTGGCTATCCTTTTCTTTTTTCTTTCTTTTCGATCCTCCCCCCCTCTTCTCGTGGGAGTAAAAGGGGTTATATAACCCTATCCATCGCAAGTGATTCTCTGTGCGCCTATAGCAGGGGTTCCCGGCGCGCTCCCATGGAGGGGCTTCCCGGCGCGCCTGTGGCCATGGGGAGGTTCTCGGCACGAGGGGTATCAGGCCCATCCTCAATAGCATGTTAACAGGCCCATTCAACAGGCCCATTTTTAAAGCCCATATTCTGTTCAGCCTTATTGATTTCCTAAAACATATCAGAACCGACGAAGGCCCCTTTCTTATGGTGACATGATCTCCCCGAAACAAATCCAAGGTTCTCAGCGCTTCATCAGTATTGTCGTCTGGATGACGATAACACCGAACATCAGCCAGGCCTGAGAAGGTCCTGGCCGGGAAATTAGTCGGTAGTGAGGGTCCTCCCTCAATCCTGACTTTGCAGGCATCTTCCAGTCTTCGTTGCTGGTCTGGTCCCATCTTTATCTTTGTTCATATTTTAGCTGTCAACACCAAGACAATGTGAAAACATGCATGGCCATCACACCAACGCTAAAAGTCATAAGC
Source organism: Amorphophallus konjac (assembly GCA_022559845.1). Taxonomy (NCBI): domain Eukaryota; kingdom Viridiplantae; phylum Streptophyta; class Magnoliopsida; order Alismatales; family Araceae; genus Amorphophallus; species Amorphophallus konjac. Next base: position 357,989,493 of record CM040122.1, read on the forward strand.
CACCTGAGCAAAACACAGAAACATCTCGAACAATGCACTGCAGGTTCATGCCACCCGAGAAAACACTGCCAAGTGCAACACGATCGAGATCAACACCAAAACTGAACGAAGCACCTCGTCACATCCAGACAGAGCAAAACCATCTCGCACAGTGCCAACCAAGCACGCACAAAACCACACATAGAAAACAACACGATAAACCATCGCAACACCTAAGCCAGCAAGAGACTGTACTGGACCTTAACGACTCTGGAAAATGTATATCTGAGATTCCCATGTACTTCACACAACAATGCTCTTATACCAAGCTGTGGCGACCCGGATTTCGGATACCAGATATACCCGGTAGGACTACCGGATACACGTGGTACCGCATGGGACCCGCGAGGCCTCCCAAGCGCGGGAAAGCGCTGAAGGGAAAAAGGACTGTCGTGTAGTACATTGAACTGACAGATATAATAGCAAGCAATTAAATTTCATTAGAACGGTTTGCTAAAGTAGTAGAAATAAAATTATATTTTCATTAATAATTCAAATTTACAATTATACACCAGAGTCCAGTCCAAAGGAAAGACAACAAGTACAGTCTGACAGGAAAGAAACGTACACTGAAGTCAGGGGAAGCCCGACACAGGTACAGCTGGCAGCTACAGCAAACACGCTCCACCAGGAACAGCAGAGGCAGACGGCGAAACCCACCTGAAAAGTAGGGGTGAGTCTCCAAACAGAAACTCAGTAGGGGTCACACGGATCCCCACTGGAAAACACACAGTGCAACGGAAGCAACAACAAAAATAGCAAGTGCAGCAAAGCAGGAAAGGCTACACTAAAAAGCTATAAAACTACGCTACAGGCAGTAGTAAACAGACGGGAGGTAGGAGTAGGGAACAAGCAAGAAAGGGGAAGAACTCGCGCCAGACAAGTGGCTGCCGAACTAACCTCGGCACCCCAAGCTACTCCAAACAACAGCAGAAGGGCGACTCTGATCCAACAAAGTCAGAAGTTACCGATCTGCGGACCCGACACCAGGTCTAAGACGGAGACCTGCAAATACGGCTAAATCAACCACAACGGCCTACATGATTGGAACATCATGCACGTAACCCCAGGCTCATCTTGAACACAGTCAAGAACAGACCACACAGCCAGGGTAACAAATCTTGGACAAGGCCATGACTAGCCGACACGAAAAGGAGGACACTGGCTCCGAGAAACGCAAGAGTTGCTGGTCAAGTGATAGGAGTACCCTCACACTAGAAGAACAGCCAGATGCATCCACTGACATCTTACACTGAGCCACAAGTGTCATGCCTATCCGACCGTGTGCAGCACGGGGGAGACAAGACACACCAAGAACCAGGTCCAAGGAACAACGACGTTCCAAGGAAAAACGACACCTCACGGATACAAGTCCGCAGCACCACAACTACAAGTAACTAGTCAGGGCTACGCCCGTCGACACAAGTCCCTAGTCCCTGACCACGTGTGCACACACTGACCCGTACCTAGGCCAAGCCTCTAGCTAGTATTCCCCTCGGTAGGACGCTACCGCTGGCTGGGGCCCACAGAACTAGCTTAAAAACTGTGTAACGGAAACTGCCCGTCCACCACTCCCGGTGGGTGACGTACTAAAAAGCCTACGCCACAGGCTACGACTAGTGGAGGTTCACAAGACACAGACTCCAAAACATAAGTGCTAGAGTACAGACAGTCCAAGGAAAGCCCTGTCGCACGTACCACCAAGCACCACTGGCAGTACAACCACTGCCGACAGACTCAGGACCAGGCAACTAGACCTACTACGTAACGATCCCGAGTCGAACGACTCAAAGGCAATATCGTCACAGACAGCGGAACAAGCTGCCAATCGGTCTAATCCTAAGCCAGAAAAACCACGCTCCGCAGAAAACAACACACGGAGACCTGAGGAAACACCAAAAATCCTCAGACACAATTGGACACACAAACCGAGGTAAGGTGACACCTCGAAGCGTCCAGAACCAGTGTCTCGGACTGGACAGAACCGCCAAGACACCCACACACTAGGTCACATGTCAACCCTTGGGTCACACCGGGTTGACCGGAACCAGACCAAACACAAGCAAAGATAGGATAGAAAATCCTACCTCAAGCAAGAAGACTCCTGGCTACCTTACAACTTAGTCTTAGCCCTTATAGGACGTCAGGAGACATCCACGGGACAGCGAGCAGACCACAAGGCCAAGCCAAGACAAGCAGAAATCGAAATCACAGAAATCGGAGCACAGGGCAAGTAACGCACCACCCCTAGACCGCTACAAGCATATGACGGTCTAGACCTGGGCCGTTACACTCCAAGAGACGGTCGGGAGAACGGCCGTCACACACACCGCCCTAACCAACCTCGAAAAACGTAAAGACATGTAACACGCAGCACCAGGCGCGTCACATTGACCTGACGCGCCATCCCGGGGCTGTTAGAGCCAACATCGATCAAAACCACAAACACAGCAAATGTAACGCATTATGACAGGCGCGTTACAAGCACCTAACGCGTAGGACAAGGTGTGTTACATGCAGGCTCGAAACAGAAAATGGAGGCTGAGAGGCATGTAACGGCCAGCACAGGGCACGTTACAAAAGCCTGACGCACATGGTCCCCACCGTTACATCCAACGGCGCAGTAACCCACTCAGCCAACACAGCACGTAACGGTCTAGAGAGGACGCGTTACATGGGCCTAACGCACGGGGACATGGCCGTTACAGACTGAACGGCACGCAGCCACCCAACTCGGCCAAAACGGAGTGTAACGGCCAGTGGCAGGCGCGTTACACTCGCCCAACGCATAGGGGCATGACCGCCAGAGGCACCGCCTCAACAGGTCAAACGTCGGTCAAACGGAAAGTCACGGCCAGGGCAGGGCGCGTTACATCCATCTAACGTGCTGGGTCAAGCGCGTTAGAGGAACCGACTTAACCCCAAAACAAAACGACAAAACGAATGTAACGCACAGGCTCAGGCGCGTTACATGAGTGTGACGCGCCACTCCAGGGCCGTCACATACCCAGAAGCGAGAAAGCTTAAAAATGCCAAACGAAGTGGCGGTCTATCGTAGGGCCGTCAGAGCCAAGTAACGGCCTCTGAAACGACCGCTACATCGGTCACGGCGGGAAAACATAGGAACGGCCAAATTGACCCGTTCCACGCCCCATTCACACCGAAACGTAGGGGGAATAAACCTAAACGCCAAATAACAACATCAGGGGACTAAAAACCCCACATGCAAGCTCACAAACTCAAGATCCGGGCGATTTCATCAAATCCACCCAAAGTGGGTCACCGAGGTTCCCAGGCTTCTACCGGCCTCGAATGAACACCAAACGACCCGAAATCAACGTGGATGGGATCCTGACATCCCAGCGGTCAGTTTAAAACTAACTACACCGCAAACGGTCGCCATTTTCCGGCAAACCCTACAAACCACGAAAATCAACGTTTAGGCAAAACAAGCCCAAACTCGACCGTTTCCTTGTCGAACGTCGTGCAATGGCAGGGAAAACGGAGAGGAAGAAGTCAGGATCAGTCACCCTACCTCCACCGAAGAAACCGTGCCCCAAAGGGACTAAACCACGCCGAAAACCACTCGCGAACCGATCCACCGGCTTTGAATCCACCGTTCGGGATCGCGCCAGAATCGATCCGATCCTTGCTCCATCGCGCGCCCAGCCAGCTCCATCACGTCCCCAACACGTGCCTCTAGGTCCTCCGTCTGCAGCCGGAGCCGAGGTGGCGAACGGGAGAGAAGACGGGAGAGAGAGAGGTGACGGCGGCAAATGAGAAGGAGGAGAGAGGAAAAGAAAAGAAAAAGAAAAGAAATTAGGCAAATTTCCTAATTTCTGAAAATTCGAAAATGCGCCGAAAATGCACAAATTCAGAAAAATACGTAAAAATAGACGAAATGACCGGCTCGAAGAGTACATCATCGCTGTAGCATCCACGAGTTCGAGAATTGACAAACAAACTCACCGTAGGGTTCTGTAACTAGTACGTGCGAAAAACCCACACGGCTCGTCAAAGTCAACTCGGAAGCCACCAAAGCGAACCGAAACTCACCGAAACCAATCCGAAACAGATCCGAAAGATCCAACAAAGATCCACAAAGACCTGCAAAGGATCCAGTAAAGATCCACCAAGGATCCATGGCATTACAACAAAAGCAACAAATAAATAGAACAACAACAGATTGCAAGAAGAAGGAGAAAAGATTTGTATAAAACTACGTAGAAATCAAAGAAAAGAAGAAAAGAAAAGCCTTAAAAATAAGTAACAGGAGGAGTGGGCCTTCATCGGCACACCTGTTCCAGCCTTCGCCGGTACACCCTATCAACCCTCCAGTGGCCCACTCTAACGGCCCTTCAACGATGCACCTTTTTGGCCCTTCAGCGGCACACTCCTCCTCACCGTCTCTCTCTTTCTCACCGGTGCACTCCCCCCACCGTCTCTCTCTTTCTCACCGGTGCACTCCCCCCACCGTCTCTCTCTTTCTCACCGGTACACTTCCTTTCCCCCTCACCGGTACATCCTCATCTATCTTTCTGTCTCACCTTTTCTTCCACCGTCTCTCTGAAGGGGAACCCAATGTACAGACTTGGCAGATTGATGCACGAACACAGCAACAAGCGATGTACAGACTTTGAGCTGGCCAATGTATAGACTTTAATAGACGATGTACAGACTCTAAGCTGGCCAATGTATAGACTTTAATAGACGATGTACAGACTTTGAGCTGGCCAATGTATAGACTTTCATGGACGATGTACAGACTTTGAGCTGGCCAATGTATAGACTTTAATAGACGATGTACAGACTTTGAGCTGGCCAATGTATAGACTTTAATGGACAATGTACAGACTTTGAGCTGGCCAATGTATAGACTTTCATGGACGATGTACAGACTTTGAGCTGGCCAATGTATAGACTTTGATAGACGATGTACAGACTTTGAGCTGGCCAATGTATAGACTTTGATAGACGATGTACATACTTTGAGCTGGCCAATGTATAGACTTTGATAGACGATGTACATACTTTGAGCTGGCCAATGTATAGACTTCAATAGATGATGTACAGACTTTGAGCTGGCCAATGTATAGACTTTCATGGATGATGTACAGACTTTGAGCTAGCCAATGTAAAGACTTTAATAGACGATGTATAGACTTTGAGCTGGCCAATGTATAGACTTTAATAGACGATGTACAGACTTTGAGCTGGCCAATGTATAGACTTTGATAGATAGTGTACATACTTTGAGCTGGCCAATGTGTAGACTTTAATAGACGATGTACAGACTTTGAACTACAATGTATAGACTTTGAACTGCAGCCAATGGCCAATGTATAGACTTTGAACTGCAGCCAATGAATAATGTACAGACTTTGGCATGGCCAATGTATAGACTTTGAGCTGCAGCCAATGAACAACGTACAGACTTTGAGCTGAGGGATGTATAGACTTTGTGTGCTGGTTGCAAATGTATAGACTTCGAGCCACAGCCAATAGACAACGTACAGACTTTGAGCTGAAGAATGTATAGACTTTGCGTGCTGGTCGCCAATGTATAGACTTTGAGCTGCAGCCAATGGCCAACGTATAGACTTTAGGCTGATGAATGTACGAACTTTATGTCGCAGCGACTGGCCAATGTGCAGACTTCAGCCCTTCAACGGCAGGCCAGCCTGCCCCTTCACCGGCACACTCTCCCAGCCCCTCTCCGGCACGCTCTCCCTGCCTTCGCCGGTACACCCCTTTTTGCCCCCAACGGCCCACTTTTCCTTCCAAAATAAATATACATAAACATATATAAATATGTCATGATAATGATAATGATAATAATGATAATAAATTAATAAAAATTATGATAAATAAATAAACCTGAATATATATATATATGAGAAATAAATAAGAAAATGTGAAATAATAATAATAATAGTAAAAAAAGGAAAGGGAAAATATAATAGTAATAATAATAAACAAAATGGAGAAATCATCCAGAATAAATACATAAAAGGGAAATAAGCAATAAAATATATATGCACATAATTTAAAGCCCAGATAAAGAAAATGGTAAAATCTATGTTGCAGCCCCGTCTCTCCCGTGACCCGATGCTGAAGGAACAACAATGCCGCCCTTCCAGGTTGGGCCTGAGTCTTGGGAATTATCCCGACATGGCCAGGCCCCGACCTAGTCTTGGGCAGACATTCCAATCAGACCGGACTCGTTCCTCAGGCCGGATCCCCTCCGAGCCACTACTAAAATTGTCGCACGTTCGGCAAACATTTGAACGGGTTCACCTCGGTTTTCACCGCGTTTCTATCACGGACCTGTGTCTGAACACGAAAAGACCCGTGAGCAACCAACATGGCCGACGGCTCCTACCCCGACGTGGTCATGACCCAGCATTGCTCTGGGTCGATAGCTCGTCAAATCGGATTCACCCTATCGGGATTCGTTCCCGCCCTTTAATTGAAATTGCCGTAAATTCGGCATACACATGTACGGGGTTGTTCCTATCCACGTCGCACCTTCAATATGGACCCTTGTCCGAATATCAAGTGGTCCGCAAGTGACCGACAGAAATCTGAATAGAACGAGATGGCTCCTGTCATCCCTGGACCCTATATACAGGAATATCAATAAGGCCTTTGTGGGCTGTGCTTGGACCTCGGGTCCGTCCCGATTATGGTCATTGTCTGACCCACACCCTCGGCCTATAGCTCGCTTCCTTCGAACATGTTTTAGTTTTGGAATCTAGTCCCGGGACTCTTCCCCGTTGCCCTCCGGCACCGGGAACATTAATGATGCCCACGCAAGCCCCGTTTGGACCGCGGGAGGCGCCCCCGGTATGGTCCCGACTCGATCTCGCACCGGGCCAATAAATTCGCTAGTTTCCTGCTACACTAATCGAGATTTTACCGAATGTTTTCAGTGTCTCGGAATAATGTACTTACCGTATCACAGCATACATATGTTCCAGGTCCTCCTGCGACGATTATGATACTCTCGAGCCGGACACTGTAGACACGCCAAAATTGACGTTTTGTTGATCAAATCTCATGTTATTATATAAATGCCCCAAGTGGACTTCAATATTCCTATAACATGAAGTTTTTCTATTTTTGTGAGTTTTTCTGCATTTTTCCTGTATTTTTGTGAGTCACGACTTGATTAAGGGCGTTAATTTCAAAAATAACGACCTGTTGTAGGGCGTTTTCAAAGAAAGGACGACCGTACATGAGGGCGTCAATTCATGGTGTTATCCCTTAATTTCTGGAATTATCTATTTTCAAAATAAAAGGCATTTTGTGAGTAACGCCTTTTCTCAGGGCGTGATTTTAATTAACGCCGTTATCTCAGGCGTGTTATCTCAGTTTTCAAACAAGGCAAGGTTTTATTTCCAAAATTAAATCCAGGAAGAAACGCCCTTTCCTAGGTCGTGTTTCAAGAAACGTCTCTGTGAAGGTCGTCAATTCATAAAAGACGCCCTGTATTAAGGCGTGTTTCACTCCAGAGTCCTTCCTTTTTCCATCTTTCCCTCACGGTTCCCTGCTATCCTTGGACTCTTGCTCGATCTTAATCCTTCCTTGGATGCCTCATTACCCGTTCTTATCAATTCCCTTGTTTGATCACATCCGATGGACACTATAAAGGAAAATCTGGCTTGATCGTGTAAAAGGTTAACAACAACAACAACTCATAAGGTTGAAGATTTTTTTAAGTATTCAAGTGCGCAGAGCATATTCCTTGGAGCATTGATTTTCTTCATCCCTCTGCATCTGTCCAGCGTCTCATCTGGTTCCCTTTACTCTCGTCAGGGAGAGTAGGGCAATACATATATATAGTTTGTTTGTTGTTCATCATATTCTTGTTATCATCACTATCTCCTGTCGTCGTTTCTTTTACTGCATCTAGCATATTAGCTTCTTCCCTAGTTCTCTGCTAGGGGTTTTAAAAAGAAAACAAAAAAAGAAGGTGCGCATGTTGATGTCTTTTCATCATTTTTATGTTGGTTCTTGACTGATACTACTGCACTTTGGCTGATCCCCTTTCTTTTGCTTGTCTTTCATTGTCTTTCTTACAAGGTAATCAATCAAGAAAACCCACTTCGTCGGCCGGCCGATTGGAGTTGGAGGAGGAGATCCACATTCATCCCGCATCCCATCTTTCACCAGGTACATGCGATCTTATTTTTTTTTATTGAGGTAAACCCTCTGGCGATCACACACTCCCCTTGTGCACCTCGTGCATTGTTTCATCTCCACCATTATTTAATGTTTCCCTTTTCCCTTCCTTTTTAACCTCACCCCAAAGCGTGGATTTTAAAGGAATCCACAAATTGGCGATCACGGTGGGACATCCGTCTGTTTTCTTTGTTGATTACCATCTCCATTGGCACCCTCGTGTGCCCTTTCCCCTTTGACACCCTCGTGTGTCCTTTCCCATTGACACCCTCGTGTGTCCTTTCCCCTTAGGCACCCTCGCGTGCCCTTTCCCCTCGGTACCCTCGGTACCCTTTCCTTTGTGCCCCTCGGGCACCTTCCATTGTGCACCCTGCACACTCCCCGGATCAGTCAATTGTTGCTTATTAACGCCTTCGACCAGGGCGTCTTTTGATTTAACGCCCCTGACAGGGCCGTGTTTTTATTAATTAATGCCACCCTCAAGGGCGTGTCTTTATTGCATCTGCTTACCTGATCTTCACTATTTTCTCGTCGGATATTTAGCGCCCCTTACAGGGACGTGTTTCATTGATTAACGCCCATCTCCAAGGCGTCTGTTTCTATAACTGCGGTCTGTTGCATACTGATTATACTGTCTGTGGAATAACGCCCCTCTTCAAGGCGTCTCATTTCTTATCAACGGCTGTCATTAAGGCATTTCTCTTTATCATAACTGCTGTTCGCTGCATACTTATCATATTACCTGTGAATTAACGCCCCTCTCAGAGGCGTTTCATTTTTTATCAGCGCCTTCCATCAGGGCGTGTCTCTGAGTTTTGACGCCCTCAGTTGCAGGCGTCCTTTATTTATAACGCCTCATCCTAAGGCGTTTTGTTCCCAACGGTCTGTGAGCCCCTCACAGAATTTACGACAGCCACGCTGCCGTGTTTTCATTTAGTCACGACCTGCCACAGGGCGTGTCTTTCCTCTTGCTGTGAACACGACCTTTCCAAGGGCGTGTCTTTACTGTTCTTTTTCACAGATTGGCTATTATTCATTGCTTAGCATTTGTCTTGATATTATATTACTGCTTGGATCATCTTGGTTTGCTGGCTTGGTTGAGAGACCTCCTCTCTCTATCCTAGGATCCACACACCCTTCTTGGAATCGGGACGACCCTCCATTGAGCATTCCGTCTCTTTGGACTGGAAATCCCTTTTCCAAGACCTCCATAAGTCCCCGCACCCGTGGATTCCCTCACGGACGCCGGGCTGGTTGTACCCTCGAAGTACCTGGAGTTTAGAGAACCTATACGTTGTTAAAAGAGAGAAGAACTTAGTTGACCCGGAGGTTACATTCGGATCAAACTAGGTCTCATTTGGCAAAAAGAGTGAACCTTCACAAATAATCCACCCTAAATTCGAACATCAAACATTAAAATCTTGCGTTTCTTGCCAACCTTGTTTGCATAAACATAGTTGAGTGATTTGATTGCCTTGTTTGGATTGTATATTTTGTGACAGTTCCTTCATTGAACATCCTCTTTCTTAAGAACGAAGCTCCGTTCAGGTAAAACCATCAACATTCAGGCCACGGGTACTCTTATGATGATGAGAATGAGAACATATTTGGTCAATATGAGGACCCTCCCCAGGATTCTTTTTATTATGAGGGGAACTACCTTCCTCCTCACCCCCATTACTCACAAGTCCATGTGGTCGATACCACTGTCCATGAGGCGGACCCTTCGTCTCAAGTTCCATCTTCCAACACTTCGGGGAACCCTTCCCCATCCATTAATGTCTCAGATTTGATCCAAGCTCTCTCCCAGTTGGACGACTCCCAACGGCAAGCCATTCAGGCCGCCTTAAAGGGGAAATCCGTCCTTTCTTCTTCTTCTAATCCCCCTCCGGCCGTGAGTGGCCATCAAATCATTAATGACCAGGCGGTCTTGCATCCTCCCTCCTCTCGTCCACAAACGCCTACTGCGGCCATGCCGGCCCAGCAGGCGAGCTATTCAGCAGTTAGGCATCAATCCTCCCAACCTCCTCGGGTTCTACGAACGCATTCTTTTATTCAGAACCAGGCCCCAGTCGAGCCCGATACCAACACTCTCTTGCTTCAGAAGCTAGCCAGCATGGAGGAGCAGCTCAAGAAGGTTACAGCAACCAAGAATGCTCCGGAAATTTCTCTTCCTACGTTGCCAGTGTTCCATTTACCACCTTCTGAAATGCCGAATTTCCGGCGATATAATGGGACCGGTAACCCATTCATTCATTTAAAGGACTTCCGATATGAGACTTCTTTCTGGCAAGACAATAAGGCCTCTCTGGCCTATTTATTCAGAAGATCTCTTGAGGGACCCGCCCTCGAATGGTTTTATTCTCTGGAGCCAGCTGATGCCGGTGACTTTGATGTTATCCAAAGGAAATTCTTGCAAAAGTACAGAGACCGGGTCGGACCTTCCCTTTCTGTTACAGATCTGGTCGCTGAGAAAATGAAGCCCGATGAAGACTTCATTATATTTGCTGACAGGTGGCGGTCTATGGCCGAAAAATTGAAGGACACATTGTCGGAACAAGAGCAAGTAAAAATGGTCATTTCTAATGCAACTCCTCAATTCCGGCACATTTTGGCCATGAATCGGCTGACAACGATGGAAGAGCTCTATGAAAGAGCTCGTTATATACAAACACAAATGAAGGATTCGCCCATCATGGGCATGTTTGAGCCGAAGCCTCGGCTGTTTAAAAAGAATACAAATGTCAACAGTGGGCGCACGACTGAGGGCACTGTCACGAACGAGCAGGTTGGCGTAGTTGGTCACCCTCACCACCAGTCAAACCCACGACCTCCGCCACCTCCACAGCAAAACCCCCACTTTACCTCCGCCCCACAGCGCCACTTCACACCCCAACCTTCTTTTGCTCCATCACAGAGCCAAGCGCCTCGCACCGACCCTCCAGCACCACCTCAATACCATCAGGTCCCCCCACCTTCCAACTATGGCCAACAACAACGGAGACCCCCGCTTGGCCCCAAGAGGGCCCATTATCCGCCACTCCCAGAGAGTCTCCCTGACATTTTTAATGCTTTGATGGCTGCCAACCTGCTCGTCCTACCAAAAGAAAGAACGGTGTGGCCCGAAAATGTTGACACATCCCGTTACTGTGCATTTCACCGCGCCCCTGGTCACAACCTTGATCGTTGTTTCCATTTCAGAGATCATATTTATGATTTGAATGACCAGGGTGGCATTAATTGGGATGAAATGAGGCAAGTCATCGCCACCATGAAAGAGAGAAGGCCGCATCGGCAACAGCAAAATCAGCATCAACAGCAGCCAGCTCCGCAGTAAGCTCAGCCACAGCAAGCTCCAGCACCCCAGTAGGATATGGGGATTGTCCGTAATCCATTGCCGGAGCACGCTCCTAATTAACACGTGAACCCTGTCACGTCTCTCTATGAGGTGGAGAGAGGGCAGGGATGGCACGAAGAAAACGCCTCTGTCGGGGCATTCCATCATGATCCAAACCAAAATCAAACTCCGCGCCTTTTGCGCGTTCCTCCTTCTCCTTCTAGTCTCCTATCGGGACGTTCTCTTTTACGCCCCGTCAACCCACCTACCACCACCAATTCCGCGACCTTGCCGGCTCGCTCTCTTCTTAACCACTTACCACCACAGCAACCTGCCATTCCACCTTCCACCACCAATCCTACATCCGCGACCTCCAGGCCACTCCTACTCCGCTCACCGACAGCACCCGCTACCCCCTCTACCACTCCTACACCGGCAAGAGTTCCTCCACCATCAGTACAACCACCTTTTGTGCCACGATCTCTCCTTATTCCACCACCTGCCAATACCCCTCGCATTCGGATATCCCTTTCTTCTTTCACGCCTCCTGCGAGGGCACCTTCTTCAAATACTCCTCCCATGCCTCCCGCGGGGGCATCTCTACTAAACACCGCTACTACGCCTCCTACAGGGGCGCCCCTTTCATTGAATTCCCCTTTGGTATCCCCTAGCAGGATCTCTGCTACCGACATTCCTTCCTCCTCTTCCAACCCTCCCCCTAATATTGCCCCGACAGAGGCGCGTCAAGGCGTAGCGCCGCTCCGTAGTGGACGGATGTTCCACCGTGTTTTCCCACAGAGAGAGCTAGAGCCCGTACAGGGGACGCAAGAGCAGGAACAGGAACAAGATTCAGTGCCGGGAACTCAGTATGATCTGTTAAAACACCTGGATCGCACTCCAGCCAGAATCTCCATTCTTGAATTAATCAAGAGGTCCACCACTCATCAGTTGGCCTTGAAGGAATACCTGCAGAAGGTTATGGTCAATGAGGACCTCCCGGTTGAACAGATAATTACAGTCTTAACCCCTACCAGCAGTCAGCCGGCAATCACATTCCATGAACATGAGTTAGCACCTCTACCAGCAAGAAAGTATGCCCTATGTATCACAGTTGATATCAACAAAGTAGTCGTTAAGCAGTGTTTGGTAGACACCGGTGCATCTATCAATGTGTTGCCTCCAAGCACTCTGAAGCTATGCGGTATCCCTGAGAGCCAGATACGGCCATCCACCATTACTGTCACAGCATATGACAATACAAAGAAACCCCCTCTGGGTATGATTACTCTCAAAGTCAGTTTGGGTCCAGCCACCATTACGGCAGATTTCCATATTCTGGAAATGGACCCGACCTTTAATGGTATCCTGGGTCGCCCTTATATTCAGCAGCTTGACGCAGTGCCCTCTACAAACCATCAGTGCCTTAAGTTTCCGCACAAGGGCCGCATTATCAAGGTGACCAGCGTGCCGATCTTACCAGAGGAGGACATACATGTAGCTTCATCAGTTCCTTCCATGTGGCCAGCCAACAAGCCGTTATTATCTGTGTTGGACATTCACTGTCCACGACCGATGCTATCTGAGACTGTTACCACCGTTGCCATGACACCCCTGCCTTCTAAGGGGAAGAAGAAAAAGAAAAATATGATGAATACCCCCGGCTGGAACATTCTGATAAGGATGGGATATCAAGATGGCAAGGGCCTGGGTGCCAAACTCCAGGGCAAGATTAGGCCCGTTAAGCCTCAAAAAGTGATTGCACGAGGCGGCTTAGGCTACAAAGCACCGGACAAGAATGAAGGAGAGCCGTGGGCTGTTATGACGTCCACCTTCAAGCCAGATCGCCAGCCACTCACCTGGACTTTAAAGACACATTTTGTCACCGGTGGCGTTCAGAACAATGAACGGACTACCGTCGTTACCTCATTACTTGATTGTCAGGATGTGCACGCCAGACAGTTTGCGCGGCACATTGCCCCACTGGCCACTTACAAAACCTTGGAGACTTTAAGGCCAGATAAAAGAAGAAAAATGGGTGACCCGGAATGTGACTGGTACAGGTGGTTTGACATGAATGATATCACTTTCTCTTTAAGCCGCTTGTTCATGCCGACAGATCCGGAATGGCCGCCATTGATTCAAGAACTGATTGAAATGCCTGCCGCAATCACAGATAAAAGGCAGATGTTAAGTGACTACACAGATACGGGAGAGCCAGATGTCCCCTTTGAAGAAGGATTCTCCGTGGATAGGCTGTGGACCGGCCTTTTCTCCCTCACTTCTGTGCATCCGTCTGTGTTGGTTTCTCTCTATTCCCGTGGGTTTGGTCACGTGCCGCGACCACCACCGATTACCATCAACTTATCTCCCAATTCAATTCAGATTTCCTTCCCTATTGCTCCTTCGCTCCTCGAGCGATTTTCCAAAATCTCCATCTCGCCCCCGTATGGGCCATCTTTGATTAAATCTTTCTCCAAACTTGCAATCTCCACTCCTCCCACTATTCCCCCCTCACATTGCTTTTTACTTGAGAAAGAAAATAAAAACAAAGGAAAACATGAAAACGAAAAAAAAACGCCAAATCTCCAACATTCCAATCCTCCATTTCTATTGAGGAGACCTCATACTTTTCTCCCGAGCGCGTCCCAACCCAGGGGCCGCTCTTCCAAGATTCCTTGATAAAACTTTTCTCCCCCTCTGGTGAGGGGCCCTCCCCTGTATCACCTCCTGTATCCACTTTATCACCTCCTTCTTTCCCTTATAATCAAGCTAGTTGCTCTTCCTCCCTTTCTTCCTCTTCTTCTAATAAAAATCATGGGGTAAATTCACACAAGAAGGCCAAGGGTAAGCAGATTCCTCGCAGATTTTTGTTGGAATTGGCCATTAGATGCCAAGCTTGTTTAGCTCTCCCTGAGTTTGTGGAAGATCCAATTATCCTGCCAGAATTAGAAATTGAGGATTTTGTTGCTTCTTATGAGGGTTTGGGCGTTTATGAAATCATGAATGATGAAGACCCTATTGAAGAAGGGGATGAAAGTTATGAAGAATATGAGGACGAGGCTGATGCTTTTGCTAGTGGTATGAGAAGATTCGACGAACCATCAGCCTCAGTAGAAGAACCTACCAAAGAAATCAACTTGGGTACCGAGGAAGACCCTAGGATTGTCCTCATAAGCAAAAAATTGCCGCCCTCCGAAGAGAAGGCGCTCATCTTAGTTCTTCAAGAATACAAGGACACGTTCGCATGGAGCTATGAAGATATGCCTGGATTAGACCCTGCGCTCGTTGAACACCGTCTTACACTTAAGCCAGGATCTGTCCCGGTAAAACAACGGTTGAGGCGTTTCCACCCTAGCATGGCTTTGAAAATGAAAGAAGAGGTCGATAAACTCCATAAGGCTAGATTCGTTAGAGTCGTCCTCTATCCCAATTGGGTGGCTAACATTGTCCCGGTTATGAAGAAAGATGGAAAAGTTCGAATTTGCATAGATTTTCGGGACCTCAACCGGGCGTGTCCTAAGGATGACTTCCTCCTCCCTCATATTGATGTGCTGATTGATAACACGGCAGGATTTGGGACTCTTTCTTTCATGGACGGCTTTTCAGGCTACAATCAGATTCGTCTGGCTGAAGAAGACCAAGAGAAAACTTCATTCACTACGCCATGGGGCACATATTGTTATGTGGTCATGCCCTTTGGACTTAAGAATGCTGGAGCCACTTATCAAAGGGCCATGATGGCAATTTTTCATGACATGATTCATATTTATATTGAGGTGTATGTGGATGACCTGGTTGTGAAATCAAGGACAAGGATTGAGCATCCTGGGGTTCTGGCTAAGGTTTTGCAGAGATCACGAGAATTTCAATTGAAAATGAACCCCAAGAAGTGCGTATTTGGCGTTTCTTCAGGGAAATTACTTGGATTTATCGTTAGCAAGAGGGGAATTGAAGTTGATCCCAACAAGGCGAAGGCCATTAGAGATATGCCTCCTCCCAAGAATTTGAAGGAAGTTCGAGGATTAATCGGGAGGTTGCAATTTATTCGCCGCTTCGTCTCCCAGTATTCACAAAGATGTAGGCCGTTTTACGAGCTTACTAAGCCGGGAGTCAAGTTTAATTGGGATGATAAATGTCAGGCAGCCTTTGACGGATTGAAGGATTATTTGGTCAATCCTCCTGTCCTGAGGCCGCCAATTCCAGGCAAACCACTTATTCTTTATGTTTCAGTCCTGGATGACTCCGTAGGTGCTGTCTTAGCTCAAGTGGATGAGGAAGGTAAAGAGAGGGCAGCATACTACTTATCTAAACTCCTTAACCCCTGTGAGCAGAGATACTCAGCCATGGAAAAGACTTGTGCAGCTTTGGCTTGGGTAGTTCAGAAGTTAAAACACTATTTCCTAGCTCACGAGGTTCACCTCATTGCTCGCATGAATCCAATCAAATTCCTCCTTGAAAAATCTGTCCTCACTGATCGATTAGCACGCTGGCAAAGCTTCCTTTCTCAATTTGACATCACTTACATTCAGCAAAAAGCTATCAAAGGTTATGCCATTGCCGAACATCTTGCTCACCACCCTCTCCCCCGCTTTGATCCTGTCAATTCAGAGTTCCCGGATGAAGAATTAATGTCCATTAATCACCCCCCAGATCCTATGTAGACATTACATTTTGATGGAGCTCTTAATTCTCAAGGAAGAGGGATCGGCATGGTTCTCTTAACACCCGAAGGAGTCACCATTCCATTTGCTGCTCGGCTCACTTTCCCCGTCACCAATAACATAGCCGAATATGAAGCTCTTTTGGCCGGTCTTAAAACCGCTCATCAATATGGTGTCACCCATTTGCGAATCGTCGGTGACAGTCAGCTTATTCTACGCCAAGTGTTGGTCAAGTGCCGCACTATCAATCCTAAGCTCAAGCCCTACCAAGAACTCGCTTCAGCTTACGCCAAACTCTTCACTAAATTGATTTTCGTTCATGTCCCGCGTAGCCAGAACATTTTGGCCGACGCACTTGCTTCCTTAGCCTCCGCTTTAGTCTTCCCTCCTGAGCGTGATTTTCATGTCCCCCTGATTCATCAGCGTGATACTCCAGCCATTAGGGATCGTGCTTTTCTTGATATTAGGGATCAGGTGCTTGAGAAGGTTAGACGGAAAGAAGCTCTTGAAGGCAGAGAGGTCATGCTATTGGATTGGCAAGAAGAGTTGGCTGACGAAGAAAAGCCTTGGTATTATGAGATTGCCAGATACTGTAATGATCAGTCTTATCCCGAGGAAGCCACTGCCGAAGAAAAGAAAGCAATTAGGAGAGTGGCTCAACGTTATACTTTGGTTGGAGGTGTGCTCTACAGAAGAGGGCTCACCGGTGTTTTATTGAGATGCCTCGATGATGATGAATCTTGGAAAGTTGTGGAAGAGGCGCATTCTGGTGTGTGTGGTGGTCATGTGAACAGCCAGATGCTAGCTAAGAAGATTCTTAGACTAGGGTTCTATTGGCCCACTCTTGAAGAAGATTGTTCTATCTATGTTCGAAGGTGTGTTAAGTGCCAACTGCACGCCGACAAGATTCATTCTCCTGCTTCTTCACTCCATCCTACGTCCTCCCCATGGCCTTTTTCCATGTGGGCTTTTGATATCATCGGACCTCTTGGTGATTCGAACCTCCTGACCAAGCAAAAATCATTCATTCTCACGGCAACGGAGTACTTCACCAAGTGGGCGGAAGCAGAAGCTTACGTGGAAATTAAAGCATCAACCGTCTGCAAATTTATCATGAAGAACATCATCACGAGGTTCGGCATCCCAAGCACCATCGTCACCGACAATGGACCTCAATTTATCTCCCAAGATCTCAAGGATCTCTGCAACAGGTATAACATTGCATTGCATCATTCTTCTCCCTATTATCCGCAGGGCAATGGCCAAGCAGAGGCCACTAATAAAACTTTAATCAAGATTGTTAAGAAGACGTGCGAGGCTAATAAATTCTCGGATTGGCCAGACAAGCTGGTTGAAGCTCTTTGGGCCTACCGCACTTCTATTCGAACCCCCACTGGGCAAACTCCTTTTGCCCTTACTTATGGAATGGAGGCCGTAGTCCCTTATGAGATTCTTATCCCCTCTTTGCGAGTACAATTGGATGAGGAGCTCTCTATCGATGAACGTCGTGATTCACTCCTTGCCCAATTGGAACTCCTAGATGAGAAGCGTCTGGTCGCCGCTGAGCATGCGCGCGTTTACCAAAACAGGCTCTCACGTTTTTATCAAAAGAAGGTAATTGAGAGAAAATTTAAGGTCGGTGAAATGGTAATCAAAAGAATTTTTGTAAAGCCGGGTGGCCCTCGTTCAAAGCTCCAACCAAATTGGGAAGGGCCGTTTGTCATAAAAGACGTTTATCCTGGCAATGCTTATAAACTGGTTAATGCTGAAGGAGAGGAATTAACTCACCCCTGGAATGGTTTGTATCTCAAGAAATATTACCCCTGAACAAAAATCCAAACAAAAATTGAAAACTTCACAAAAATCCAAAGAAAATAGAAATCTCCCAGATAATCCAAAAAAAATCTGAATATTTCCAAAATCCAAAACAAAAGAGTTTTCTTTCATGGTTCTCCCTTTTGGGCTGACATAACATGCAAAGGTCACCGGTCCGAAAGGTCAAAATCCAAAATCCATTTGTCAGTCTTGCTAATTTAAAATGGGAGTTGACCCCGCACACACTACACACTTTACTCTTGAGCTCAAGCAGTGTAAAATCTGATGGAAAGTCGAAATCAAACTAAAGGCGAAAGACGATATCCATTCTTTTCTTCTTCGGCCCACAAGGGAGGAAGGGAGGTCTTGAGGTAGACACGCCAAGCCTATCCGCCGCCCTAGTAGGAGGAAGTCAGGGCCCAAAAGGGAACAAATGCCACAAAAGCCCAAGTACAATTAGGTTGTTCATCAATTCAAATCTATTCAATGCAAATCAATTCCGAAGTGAAAGTCAAATGGTGAAAAAGAAAAGCATGTCAAGAGGGCAAAGTCCCCGCAAGGAAAACCTTGGGCGTATGCATGCATTATGAACAGACAAAAAAGGCAACAAAGCGTCTCTATGCCAAAGACCGAACCCCAACAGGCATAGGGATAGGGGAGGTAGCTTTGCCTCAGGCATCTTTGAATCTTTTGTGAGCTTCCTCATAGCTTCTCTTTTATTTTTGGAAAAGTCATGAACCAGCAGAATGGTCGAGATAAACTGAAGAGAATGCACTGTACGAAATCTTGTGTATAAGTTTAACCATACTCACGCCAATTCCCCTTTTAATTATTCAAGAAAGGTTAGTGGAACTGAGAAGATGACCAAGTAGGGCCCACCACCTTGATTTCTTTATCAGCCTAATTTGGGAGGAATAAAAATTAACGCCTTTGTTCAAGGCGCTTTTATGCTGATTCACGCCTAGATCATAGTCGTTTCTTTAAAAATAACGCCTCCTGGAAGGTCGTGTTTTCATCAAAATTCAATAATCTTTGCACGGTAACGCCGTCTCCAAGGGCGTCTTTCAGGATAGTAACGGCCTAATGTAAGGCGTGTTTTTTAGAAAAATCCTCAAAAAAAATATATATATATACTGAAAAGAACAAAAATAAATTCTTCATGTTGCATGAATTGCATTCTTGCCTGGACATCTTTTAATTATTGTTTGCATACGTGTGATTGCATGAGGCATCCCCGAGTTTTGATTATTTCATTTTGCCTTATTAAAGGCTTGGCCCCTTGACCCATTATTAAGGTCAAAATATTTACACCCCTTGCTCACCGGGCAAGGGGCCAAGTCGAACAGATGAATTAACCTGTTTGTTCAAGTGAAAACCGCAGCCGCAGATACAGGGCAAAGTAAAGCAAACACGAGGAACGTGAGAAGAAAAAAGTACACAAACACAAGTCCGCAACCACACAAGTGCTCAGGTAACAAAAGCTCAAATCTCATATATATATATGTATCATCATGTCTATCATGTACAGGTGTGAAGGTGGAGGAGTACAAGTACAGAACTCTCAACTCTCGCCTCCACCCTCCTCTACTCTCCTGCTCTCAACCTCCTCCTCACCATCCCGAACTGGCGCCGGTGGAGGAGGCATAGGCCCCCGTGAAGAGGCCGGAACCCGAACGTGTCCTCCTGCCTCGCTCCTCTCTCGGAGGGAAGAACCCGCCACAAAGGTGGAGCTGGTGAAGGAGTACCCCGCAGCCCGTGCTCGCTCACGGCCTCGCTGCAACCGCTCCTCGGACACTCGAAGCCGCTCCTGGGAAAGGATCAACTGGGTCCTCGAGTCCGCCAGCTCACGCTCTCGTGCCAACAACTGCTCCTGGAACTGGGCACGCTCCGCCTGGTGCTCCTCCCGCTCACGAGCCCGCTCCTCGCGCTCCCGAGCACGCTCCCTCCTCTCCAGCTCCAGGGCAACTCGCAGCTCGGCTACGTCCTCAGGAAGCTCACTGCGTTGCTGCAAGGCCCGCTGAAGCTCTACGATCCGCTGATCGCGGATCGACAACTCGGTACGTATCGCCTTCAGCTGAGCAGCCTACAAACAGGTAAACAAATCATCAGTTCCACAGTTCAATAGTTCATGAAATGAAATAACAACATGTGACTAAAGGTAGGTCACGCACCTGCGAGCTCGTCGCTCGGAAGCCCTCATCTACGCAGATAAGAGTGGCTCGAAGCTCTTCAGTCTGTAAAAATGAATTTTTATCAGTGCACAATTTATATCTAATCATTATTTGAATGAGGTTTCAAGTTCAGAATTTACCCGTGAAGCAAGGTCACGCTCCGCCACCTCGGCTCGCGCTATCGCACCAGCCAGCTGCTCCGTCAGTGCAGTCACCTCTGCACTAGGCCCCCTCGAGCTGGAGGCCTCCCCTGGATCTCTCCTCGCTACTCCCTGCTGGGCACGCTGCATTCATTAAGACCGTCAGTGGCTAATCATTAATTCAACACAACAAAAGAAAAAAAAATCATTTGCATATAGGAATAATTTAAACACTCACCAGGGTCTCCAAGTCTGCCCGTGTGGCAGCTAGCTGGTCCTCCAGGATGTGGAGGTGGGCCTGTGCATCTATCACCGCTATGTCCCTCGCATCCTGCATTCATTACATGTTAATCGCATAATAGTTACATAAGCATTTGCATTTAATAAGTGCATTCATACATACCCCTAAGACCCTCATCTGAGGTCTGCCGGCGTGAACCTCCCAGTAGCGCCGGAGGTACTCGGAGCTGTCAGTCGCGTGGGAAACGACTGTGGTCCCACCTCGCTGCCAGTCGGCGTACTGCTCCTCGAATCGCACCCTCCAGTCGGTCGTCTTGGTGCGACCGCGGGTCTTCTTGCCAATCCCTCGAGGCTCTCCGACCTCGATCCACTCCTGGGGCAGGCCCAGGGTCCTCATCACCAGCCGAAGCCGTAACGGCTCAATCTCGCTCAAGCAGTGGAGCCACAGCTCACGCCCGAAGCGAGGTCGCCCCGATACGACCCAAGGCTGGCCCTCATCGGTCATCCCCTCATATGGTCTCCACTGCACCTGCATTCATGAGCACGCATCATTATCATTTCATCATATTCAAATAAACAACAAAAAGAAATGCATATCATTCATTCATACATACCAGCGAGGGAGGGAAGTCGCGGAACTCTCTCCGTAGAACCCACAACTCGTAGTCAAGTGGGGCACCAAAGATAACAGGCACCCAGCGTCGCGCCAGGGGGAAGGATCCCTCAGCTCCTGGCCGTGGGTCAACGCGCCCCATCGGCATGTATAGGTGGCTCCACACCTGCATCCATGCATTGCAATTAGTACTATATTCACATGCATCATAACAAAGAAAAGATAAGAAATGAGAAATTGCATACCTGAAGAAGAGGTGAGAAGCCACTGACGGTCGTCTCACGGCCTGTCCCCGTGGACAGATCGGCCATCAAATGCGCCAGCAGGGCCGCTCCCCAAGCATATGTGCCAACCGTCTCCAGATCCTCAAGGATGCCTAAGAAGCGGCAGTTGATGACATCGGCTTTCGTCCCCAGCAATAATCTCCCGAGCAGCAGCAGCAGGAACCTCCTCAGGTCTCGGTCCGCTCTCTCATGGTCAGTCGGGTCCTGGCAGCATGCCACTCTCACCCCGTCGGTCAGTCGCTGTGCAAACTCACCTAAGGTCTCCCCCGACCTATGCCTGGCATCTCCTAGACCCATCACCGTAGTCAGGTCCGTACGGAAAATGGTCCTACACTCGCTAGGTCCCACGTAGACCATCTCAAGCCCTAGTAGCCTCTGGGCCATCTCTGTATAGTCAGAATAGGTGAACCCACTCACGGCCTCACCATCTACCCGTAAACCTGTAATCCAGGCTACATCCTCTAAACTAGGAACCATATGCCCCCAGGGCATCAGAAAAGTCCGGCTAACCCTATCCCATCTCTCCCTCAAAACCTGGATCAGTGCTAGGTCAGGCCTAAAAGGCTCAATGGATAGAAAAGCCCCAAATCCCATGGCCTCTACCCTAACCCTCTGGAAGTCGGGGAGACCCTGGTATGCTGCCCAGACCATGACCCATGAGATACGGGTCCTCATCAACCCCTGCATGTATTAAAAGAGAATTATTTTTCTTAATTATTTGAGTATCCATGTGGAATTACATTTGATTTGGGTTAAATATTGAATTTTAGCATTTTTGGAATTCACGGCCACCCTCAGGTCGTTTCTTGATAAATTCACGCCCCTGTGGGAGGCGTTTTTCAGAATGAACTTTAATGTAACGCCCTTAATGAGGGCGTTTTTTATGTTAATCATGCCTCAGTCTTAGGCGTTCTTTGGTGGCTGTTTTGCTATTTCTGAAACATATTTCTAATCACGCCTCGGTGTTGGGCGTTTTTTGTTGAATTAACGCCCTGTGGTAGGGCGTTTTCCTAAAGGTGGTTAATTTTGAATCGTTAATGAATGAAGTGACGCCCTCTGGTTTGGGCGTCTCTTGTTGAATTAACGCCCTACTGGAGGGCGTGGGTTTCTCAATTTAACAGAAAAATCAAATAACTGACAGCATGCGAAATAATTCATGAAAATATTTTTGGAAATTGTTTAATGAGCATGGAATTCATGAAAAATCATAAGTTTTAAGAAACGACATGCTTCAGGGCGTTTTTCATGAAGGATAATTAATTTTCAGAAATTAAAAATAATTAACGCCCTGGATTAGGGCGTTTCGTTTATGAGTAACACCCCCGATGGGGGCGTGTTTTTTTCTGGGTTGCAGATTTCGTCCCTGATGGCCATGAAAAATCAAGAAAAATATAAATAAAATAAAATAAAATGGAATTGGGGAGGGGGAACCTACCTTCTTGTGTTTCTGGGGTTGTGGCCGTGGCAGTGGCCGTCTGGGCCGCCGGAGTTGCCCCCGGGGAGCGACCGCCGCCGTGCACGGCGGTCCTTCTTCTTCTCCTTCTTCTTCTCCACCTTCTGCATCTTCTGTTTCTTCTATTGCTTCGCCCGTTGCTCCGTCGGCCTCGTCGCCGCCGGCCGTCGCCGGCTCTTCTTCAAAAGCCACGACGGCGAGCTCCTCCACGGAAATTTCTTCCTCTTGGGCGTGGGAGGCGTCGAGGTCAACCACATCTGGGGCGCTAACTCTTTGGCGTTTGGCCATGGCTAGGGTTTAGGGGGAGTGAGATTGAGTGAGTTGGAGAGAGTGAGGGAAGAGAACGAGAGAGAGGCTTTGAGGGCTTCGGTTAGGGTTTGCAGAGAAAAGGGGTGAAATGAGAATGGAAGGAGGAAGAAGAAGGGGCCCGACGGCTTTTGGGTTTCGAAACTGAGACACGCCCTTAAGAAGGGCGTTTGTAATGGAATTCACGTCCATTCTCTGGGCGTTTTATGGAAATTGACGACGATGATTAAGGCGTTAATTTATTTTGCATGGGGAACGATAACCGTCGTCAGACGCATTGAATGGGCGTTGATTGATGTGAGGGAAGTCATCATTGCTGTTTGAAGTAACGCCTCTGGTAAAGGCGTGTTATTCTTGAAACGTGACTATGGAAAAGGCGTTATTTTTGATGAGTCAACGATTATATTCTTTTGGGTTTGAATCTGTTCACGCCTTTCTTGAGGTCGTTATTCAAAGTAACGCCCACTGTCGCAGGCGTCAATTGTTGACGATGGGCCCATTGAAGCGCCTTGAAATAAGGCGTGTATTTGTTAATTCGCGACGCTCTTGGAGGCGTTATTCACAACAGCAACACAGTTTTTTGGATGATTTCGATCATAATCACAGTGGCAGTTGGCTCAATCAGAAAACAATCTTTATTATTTTGAAAAGAGGAACTACAATGACTAATGAGCCACTTTGGGCCTTAATTTTCTCAATGAAGTTATATAATTTTTCCACTGTTCTTTGTCTTCATCCAAGTCTTCTACAGGTTGATGAAGCTTGCTTAGCCTCCATAAAGCTTGAATGGTGATAACCTCCTCACCATCTTCATTGTTGCCTAGATCCCTTGATTTGATTGGAGGAAGATGAGAGATGTCTTCTAAGTGTTGCCTTGGGAGCCCAAGCTGAGGAAGGCACCGGTGTGCATTATATAAAACGAAGTCCGAAGCACCGATAAGACGAAGGTCCGTCCCGATGGAGAAGCGTGCACGAAGTTCCTGCATTTTGAATACACCCGGGGCGCAAGTAAAAAGATTCTTTGGCATTACCTTTAAGTGCTCCCTCCAATCCCCTCTCTTCTTGATTTGAGGAATTCGGTTGGTCACTCTATTGCTTATACCTAATGAGCCGGTTATATATGAGAGTGGGCTCTTTAAGAAAATTCTTGAGGGTTGTTGGGCTTCGTGGCATGAGTCGAATTTGAAGTGTAGATCAACCCAACTTGAGAGTGCTAGCATGCACCCGTAAATGGGCCTTCCCATGGACGCCGCTGTAAGCCCGCTATAGAGATATGCTAGGATCGCCGGTCCAACTCTCTCTTCTTCCCATAAGCTCACCACTGCGCTCAATTGGGACTCCTCTAGAAAGTCCTCCGTGGATGGGAATAGGAGTGCTCCTGCCAAGCACACCACGAAGGCTTTGGTCACTCTTTCTATCTCCTCTTCCTCTTTAGCTTGATCCGCTCTCTTGTACACCCACGAGGCGAGCTTCAAGAGGTTAACTCCTTTAGTGACCTTGATTGGGTTCACTATATTCGGGCTAGGTATTAACGAGGTTAGCAACTCGTGGGAGGAGATGGGCCTTGGCATGATGGCCATCTTTTCTTCTTCTCCGTGCTTCATCTTTTTCAAGCCTAGGATCATCTCTACTTCCTCCAGCAAGATGGTGGCCTCAAAAGTGGAAAATAAGAAAGTATGGGTGGAAGGATGCCATGTCTCAATCAATGCTCTTATGGCAGCCCAATCTATGTGGATTTGATCATAATGCTTGGCATGGGTTATCAACCCCAAGAGATGCCATCTAGCTACATATACCCTCATGTCTGATGTGAATTTGGAGAGGATGAGGGGCAACCATTTGATTTGGACATATCTTCTAGCCCCTGGAAGATTTGGGTACTCCTGTGAGAGGAGGGGAAGAAAACAAAAAGAAGAGGTACATGAGCATATGACATGTTCAGTAACAAAGAAATAAGCATGTGAGCAGTTCGCCAGAACAGTACGCACGATAAAGAAAGTTGAAACTAACCTGATTCATGCATATCCTGTTGCTTATATGACCTTGGATATCGTTAATCCTGGGAGTTGAGAATTTTGGCCTTTTCAGTGCCCTGTCCATCGTCAAAAGAAGCTTGGACGGTGCAACCTGCAGAGCAGATGAAGAAGAAGAAGAACAAGAACAGAGAGTTTCGGCGGCTGCAGGGTTTTGGTTGATTATGTTGAAGGAGGGCCTCCTATTAATTGAGATTTAGAGAATTGTAAGGCTGTTGGAAGTTAGAAATTTGATTGGGTTAAGGACTGTGCTGTTAAATTAGGAAACGGAAGTTCGTGCTGAATTAACGACGTTGGTTAGGGCGTCGATTTTTAAATTGACGACCTGACTGACGACGTGTTATATTTAACGCCCTAGCATGGGGCGTCTTTTTCTAAGCTTCCGTTACTGTTTACGCCTTTGAGTAGGGCGTGTTTTAAATGTTTAATGACCTATGGTCAGGCGCTTTCATGCTGTTAACGCCCTATTCTTAGGCGTGTTTTATTGGATTACGAATTTTGACCTCTTCATGCTTTGACGCTTTAATGAACCTAAGTGCTATTATTTTGATGAAATTGTCTATGATTAAGCACTTATGATCATGTCATGTTCTGAATTGATGGAAAAAGGCTAATAAGTTTAAAGTGCAGAAATTTGCAGGATTCGAGGCGTTTGGATCACTCATAGGAGCAACATCTTGCCACCTTGTATCTGTTTCTTGTAAGCATTGTTACTATATGATATCTACGCTATTATATTATGTCAAGGACCTTGTGGTTCTGATGAACCTGAAATTTGAGTTCCCCTTCATCAAAAACGATAACGATTTCAGGAGAATCTTGATCACACGGATAGGCCGTCGAGCTGTTAAAAGTTTGGGACGATGGTTCCACTTTCTAAGTTGATACGTGGACAAACGGGCTTCGGCTTAGTGTTAGCTCAGAAATATGGATTCTTGACCAGACCTAAACAGCTTGGCAATATTATCCTTGATTATTTTCTATTTTTTTAATTTATTTTAACCTTTTCTTTTAGCCCAGCATGCATCATGTAGGACTTTGAGTTTCATGCTGAAAATCTTCATATTATGGCAATAATGAAGTTCACTCGCTCTCGATTGAATTGACATGAGATATTCCACTTTAAATCAAGTACTTTGTTCTATTTGAAGCCATTCAGGCTGATTCCTTGAAAGTGTTCCTTTTGTTGGATCTTTATCCCAATTCTCTTTACTTTTCTGCAAAATTTACCTTGGTTGCAGCACGTCCACATTGGCTGGTAATCGCTCTCCAATGGTCTTTCCCTGTCGTGCCCACGCGCACACCCTTTATTACTTAGTTTAACCTCCTTTTATCCAATAAATCGATTGTTTCCTTGGAACCACTCAGAGTTGTTTCATTCAGAATCTTGGAAAGATTTCCAATGCTTAGTGTCTGAGGCATGTCACATCACACCTTGGCGTCTCCTTATCAGTTCGTTCCACTTCATTCCTTTCATTACACTTCGCTCCATTTCCGTCTTACTCCCTTGCAAAGTAGACGCCAAGGCGGGGCAGCTGTAGACACGCCAAAATTGACGTTTTGTTGATCAAATCTCATGTTATTATATAAATGCCCCAAGTGGACTTCAATATTCCTATAACATGAAGTTTTTCTATTTTTGTGAGTTTTTCTGCATTTTTCCTGTATTTTTGTGAGTCACGACTTGATTAAGGGCGTTAATTTCAAAAATAACGACCTGTTGTAGGGCGTTTTCAAAGAAAGGACGACCGTACATGAGGGCGTCAATTCATGGTGTTATCCCTTAATTTCTGGAATTATCTATTTTCAAAATAAAAGGCATTTTGTGAGTAACGCCTTTTCTCAGGGCGTGATTTTAATTAACGCCGTTATCTCAGGCGTGTTATCTCAGTTTTCAAACAAGGCAAGGTTTTATTTCCAAAATTAAATCCAGGAAGAAACGCCCTTTCCTAGGTCGTGTTTCAAGAAACGTCTCTGTGAAGGTCGTCAATTCATAAAAGACGCCCTGTATTAAGGCGTGTTTCACTCCAGAGTCCTTCCTTTTTCCATCTTTCCCTCACGGTTCCCTGCTATCCTTGGACTCTTGCTCGATCTTAATCCTTCCTTGGATGCCTCATTACCCGTTCTTATCAATTCCCTTGTTTGATCACATCCGATGGACACTATAAAGGAAAATCTGGCTTGATCGTGTAAAAGGTTAACAACAACAACAACTCATAAGGTTGAAGATTTTTTTAAGTATTCAAGTGCGCAGAGCTTATTCCTTGGAGCATTGATTTTCTTCATCCCTCTGCATCTGTCCAGCGTCTCATCTGGTTCCCTTTACTCTCGTCAGGGAGAGCAGGGCAATACATATATATAGTTTGTTTGTTGTTCATCATATTCTTGTTATCATCACTATCTCCTGTCGTCGTTTCTTTTACTGCATCTAGCATATTAGCTTCTTCCCTAGTTCTCTGCTAGGGGTTTTAAAAAGAAAACAAAAAAAGAAGGTGCGCATGTTGATGTCTTTTCATCATTTTTATGTTGGTTCTTGACTGATACTACTGCACTTTGGCTGATCCCCTTTCGTTTGCTTGTCTTTCATTGTCTTTCTTACAAGGTAATCAATCAAGAAAACCCACTTCGTCGGCCGGCCGATTGGAGTTGGAGGAGGAGATCCACATTCATCCCGCATCCCATCTTTCACCAGGTACATGCGATCTTATTTTTTTTTATTGAGGTAAACCCTCTGGCGATCACACACTCCCCTTGTGCACCTCGTGCATTGTTTCATCTCCACCATTATTTAATGTTTCCCTTTTCCCTTCCTTTTTAACCTCACCCCAAAGCGTGGATTTTAAAGGAATCCACAGACACCCGTCTGAATATTAAACGGTCTCCCGAATGACCGACACGTTTCGAACATCCACTTCCCTAGACACAGTGCTTTTCAGCCGATTCAAGGGATATTCCCTCGTTGCCCCTTGGTATCGGAAATATTAATGACGCTCATGCAAGTCTTGTTTCGACCGCGGGGGGCCCACCGCAGTATGGTCGCAGCTTGCTCTTGCACCGGGCCAACAGATTTACTGGTTTTTGACCGCTCCAACCAAGGATCAGCTGAACGTTTTTCGCTCTTTCGAATAATAAATTTGCCGTACCTTGGCATACATGCGTTCCGATTTTCCCGCGTCAACCGTGATTTTCTCGAGCCGGACATTCGTCCGAACATTAAATGGTCAGTACACGACCGACATGATCGCGAATGTTTTCTTATTACCCTCATACGGGGGTTTCGATGCTTCCTAATAGACCTTTCGTGCAATTAATTTCTTGGCCATGAGGCCCTGAATCTCGGCGATTAATCAAGGGTGTTCCCTCGTATGGGGGATGTAAATGACACTGTGACCTTTATGGCACGGCGGGTTTTTGTCCTGACACGAACCACACAATCGTCTGACCGAGTCAGATCGAGCGCACCATGGGCTCTTCGGAGCCCGAACAAATTGTCACATCGGTGACTGGCACGCCCACGCACTTAATAGATGAACCACCTGAACAAGCGAATTTTAGTGCGTCCACACTCTTCTGAGAAAAATATTTTTTCCAAACATGTCCGCGAGCGAAAGGCCGTGGAATTTACCTCCTTATGGAAAGGAATAATGCCAGTAGTAGAATATGAACTACAATTTTCTCGACTGGCACCATATGCCCCACACCTTGTGGCTACGGAGATCTTGAAGGCTAACCGATTCATTGATGGGTTGCGTCTCGCTTTTATCAAACAACTGGGCTTTTAAAACATCCGGACCTATACCAAAATGGTTCATCGAGCTCACTTATATGAGAGGACCTTGGAAAAAGTCAAGAAATTAACAAGCCGAGGCGGAGACTCGAGCCGCAAGACAGAGAAGAAAGGAAGGAAAGAAGACAAGTTCGGTATCATGAGAACCTACAAATCCCGTGACAACAAGAAATGATCCCGTACTAACAATGGGAGTGGCAATGGCAAAACCAAGAAGATCAAGGAGGAGGAAAGGCAAGTCTCTATGGCTTGCTCATTTTACGGGAAGTTCGGTCACTCGGCCGAAGAGTGCTGGAAGCACCTTGGCGCTTGTTTACGTTATGGAAGCCGGGAGCATCGCATGCCCGATTGCCCCCTAATGAAAGAACAAACCTTAAAGAACGATGGAGGACGTAGGCGGCAAGCCCGTCTAAATGACATTATGGACGAGGAAACCACAAGAGAAGGAGAACTCATTGAAGGTACCATTCAAATTTATTCACATCCTGCATTCGTGTTATTTGATACTCGTTCTTCTCATTCTTTTATTTCTAGCACTTTTGCTAAAACCTTACCAAATTTACCTATTCTTTTACCTTCGGATTTAACTATAGTTACACCCCTAGGTTCTGGAACGGAACTTAAAACATACTACCCCGATAGTGAGGTGTTTTGACAGGAAAAGGATCTCCCTTTCTTCGTTAGGGGTTTATTCGCTTAGGGTGTGCCAGTCACACGCGTGATAATTTATTGTGCGCTCGATCTGACTTAGTCAGTCGATTGTGATGTTCGTATCGGGACCAGAAGTCTATCATACCATAAAGGTTATGACGTCAATTACGTCCTCTAAGATAGAGGAAAACCCTTGATTAATTTCCAAGAAAGGATGCCTCGGGGTGGTAATGCGAAGGCATAAGAAGTGCTGACTGAGTGCATTAGTCGGATGCTGTGAGATGCGGTCATTTGGTTGACTGTCCGTGCGAGATGCAACAGGTTGTTAATTGGTTTATTCATGTGATTAGAGGTGCAATTGTGGTTACTTAGATGGCAATGTATGATGATGCAGATGCATGCTCATGTTTTTGAAATGGACATTCGATGCAATTGGAGGTGTCAAAACCCCTATTACTCTTTTATTTAATTAGGTTTATTGGGCCAACTAGGGCTTTTAGCATTAAGTATCAGAGGCTGACACACCAATAATTGAATACATATAAGGTTGATGCATGTTTAGATATAATTAGCCTAAAACGGTGCGGTAGCTAGCTAACGCTAAAATGACGCGATATCGATATGGAAGCTAAAGCGGCGCGGTGGCCAAATGGAGGCTGATACGGCGCGGTGACTAGCTGGGGCTTAATACGGCGCGATGGCCAAATGGAAGTCAAATATGGCGCGCCAGATAGAGGCTCAAGAAAGCCAAATGACTTATGTGTCTAGCGTTAAAACGGCGCGAGGGGGGCGCACGCCGGAAATTGGCGCGGCAGATGAGGGCCGCACCGGATTAGGGGGTTTTAGGTTTATTTGAGTTCTGATTGAACTTCAGACATATTTATTAAAATTTTGTTGGTGTTTTTAGAAGATTATAAGACTTATTTAGGCCACAGTAGCACTACAATCGAGGCAATTACATACTTATGGGAGGTTTCTACTCAAGCATAGTCTTTAATAAACAAGTCAAAGCATATCAACTGTAAATTTGACTAAGTCATCAGTCCAAATTTTGGCAGCACCTCCCCATAATTTGAGGGTTGCAGGGGCGAAGTGGAGACACTCCCACGAGATGGGGTATGCTCCTTTATGGCCGGGAGTGCCAAACGGTGACCGGCGGACTCTGTTAGAGGGAAAAGACCCCGAGGGCTAGCCTGCGAAGGGTATCCATCTCTATGAGTCAATGACAATTAAGGGACGACTGAGATGAGAAGTCACCTTGAGGGCCAGCCTACGAGAGGTAATCTTCTCACCGCCACCACCCCTTTCACAAGAAGAAGGTGGATTTGATGTCGGGCTCAGCCCTGTTGATATTCACTTAGTGAATCACAAGGTTCATATCATTAGAAGATATGCCCCTGTGGATCGACAGTGATTGAAGATGATGAGGAATGTTCCCCTCCCCGGGCAGTGAGTTATTCGAGAAGATAAATCGCTAAGGAACACTACAGCCAGAATACGTTTGATCGGGGAACGGACAGCCGGTGACCACATACACATATGCTTCGGAGTGATATGTTAAAGGGGAGCCAGTAGACTGGACTTAGGACCAGAAGGGCCAGCCAACAGGCCGAGCTCTTAGAAGAGGCAGATGGTCGAACACCTGGACAGCATCTGTAGTATGCACAGATACACGACAATAATAGCGAAGGCGTTCCTTCTCCTAGCCCTGAACTGTAAACATGGATGCACTGGGGAGCCACCTCCCGGGGCGGAGGGTGATGCACTAACATGCAATCCTCCGACCGGGAGGGAACATATGAGCATATAGACTCATTCACATCATCTATGCGATAAGGAGAGAGAGAGCCCCGGGGAGGGGGATTATTAATGTTGCCTCGAGAACCTGAGGCGTATTCGGCGGTAGAAAACCCAAACTAGCAACACATGAGAGATAGAAGAGGTAGCAACAAACACACTCATTCATTCATTCGATCACACGGTGAAAGTATTACAACATATTCGGTTCAGCGTTGTCGCCCGAGACCGATTTCATTCTCAAAAGAAAAAGGAAAAGAAAACAGAGACGATCAGAGAGAAGGGGTTCAAAGAACGCCCCGGGCTCATATCATTGCCCTTCGATTACATTGCTCTGTGGAGTGATATTAGCAGAAAGGGGAGAGGAAAGCAGCAGACGGAGACGCCACCAGACCCGCCAACCCACCTTGAAGCTTCGCAACAGAGAATCAGTGGGGAAAATAGAGTATCGGGACGGACGGACTCTCCGCTCCCCTTCTTCCTCCCCAAGCTTTCCTCTCTCTCTTGCTTGTATCTGGCTATCTGCCTCTTCTCGTTCTTCTCCTCTTTTTTTCTCTTCTCTTTTTGTTCTCGAACGTAAGCCCCTTTATATAGGCGACCCTCGAACGAGTTTAATCCGGCGCAGGGTTTAGCGGGCCAGTTTAAGGCCATTCATGCCCGCCGGATTAAGGTTGAATGGGGCGCGCAGGTTTAGAATGCTGCCCAAAGCCAAAGGGGCGCGCCGGATTTGAGGGGCGCACCGGTTTAAGAGGAGCGCGCCAGATTCGAGCCATTTGCTCGTGTTAACCTGACACGGGTCTGACAGCGGGCTCCGGACTGACCCCGAGGGTCGCTGTGATCCTTCATATCTCCATGGTCTTGCCGGGGCATAGGAGGGAATGTAGACGAGGCTTTCGGGACACCAGACGGTTGCTTTTTGGAACTCGTGTACCTTCAGCTCAGACACGCGGGTTTTCCGCTGACATGGCTCTCGGCACCATGGTTCATGCTATCGGCTAGCCTTGACTTGCATTGGTAGTTTCCCCAGGTGGTGGTATGCTGCCTGGGGTGTTTCCGTCTTGATCGGGTGATCGTCTGGCCGCTAATGGGCCCAATGTGCTGAGAAGCCGTACCCATGCCGGGTAATCGGGGTCTTCTGCTGTCAGAACCTTCAGTCCTTTATTTTGAGGGGCCGATGGCGTTCTTTTCCCTCAAGAGAGTCTTCATTCAGGTGGTAGGCCACCGGGTAGACCATCGTCCTTGGTCGGGCGACGGGTGTAGGGTATGTAGCATGACGGAGTCGATGCCGGATCATTAGGCAGGCTTAGTCGCGCTGCCGGTTGATTATGGATTCATCTCGACTCTCCCGAGGTGAAGCCCCCGGTGTTCATTCCAGGTGACTCGAGGCTCTGGTAGCTTGAGAAGTCTTCAGCAGGTTGTTCTTTATCAGCTTCTGTGCTTCAGTGGGCCGTATCATTCATCTTTGCGACTCGATCGTCGTTCATCACATTGTGAGTGCCAACATGAGGTTACCATAGAAGGCCACAATCTCCCTGTAAACGTCGTATGCCTTGACATGGAAGGCTACGATGCCATATTAGGAGTAGACTAGCTTTGTGATCATTATGCCGACATAAATTGTCGCAATAGGAGGATTTCTTTTCATAAATCGGATTCCCCAAAGTTTTCTTTCCTTGGCATATTGTATAGGAAGCATCCTACCCTGATTTCTTCTCTTCACGCCTGCAAACTCATATCATAAGGTTGTGAAGCTTTTCTTGCTTCCGTAGTTATTACTGAGTGTAAGGAAATCCTTATAGAAGAAATCCCTGTTGTAAAAGATTTTCCTGATGTCCTCCCTTCTGATCTACCCGGTGTACCACCCGAAAGGGAAGTCAATTTCTCTATTGAACTCACACCTGGAGTAGCACCTGTGTCAAAAGCTCCCTACAGGATGTCCCCCACAGAGCTCAAAGAATTGAGGAAGCAACGGTAGGAGTTGCTGGAAAAAGGCTTCATTCGACCAAGCACATCCCCTTGGGGTGCGCCGGTCCTATTTGTCAAGAAGAAGGATGGATCCCTCAGGCTATGCATCGATTACCAGCAATTAAATCAGCTCACCATAAAAAATAAGTACCCACTGCCGCGTATCGATGAGCTATTCGACCAGATATCTGGTGTGGAGTATTTCTCCAAGATTGACCTCAAGTCTAGCTATCACCAATGGAGGATTAAAGAGTAATATATTCATAAAACGGCTTTCCATAGCAGATACAGACATTACGAGTTCGTGGTTATGCCGTTCGGGTTAACCAACGCCCCTACAGCATTTATGCAACTCATGAACAATGTTTTTAGGCCATATCTAGACTGATTTGTGATCGTATTCATTGATGACATCCATATTTATTCCAAGACAAAGGAAGAACATGAAGAACACCTAAGAATTGCTTTGCAAACCTTAAGAGAACATCAACTATATGCGAAGCTAAGTAAATGTGAGTTCTGGGTAAAGGAGGTTCCATTCCTTGGCCATATTATTTCTAAAGAAGGTATCACCGTGGATCCTTCTAAGGTAGAAGCTGTCAAGAACTGGAGCCGACCAACAACTATATCTGAGATTAGAAGTTTCCTTGGTCTGGCTGGTTACTACCGACTATTTATCAAGGATTTCTCCAAGATTGTCATCCCTCTAACAAGGCTTACTAGAAAAGAAAATCTTTTTGTATGGACAAAGGAGTGCGAGGAGAGTTTCTCGACTCTCAAGGAATATCTCACCACTGCACCCGTTCTGGCACTGCTGGTCAAAGGTGGTGGATTTGAAGTATACACAGGTGCATCGGGAATTGGCCTCGGGTGTGTCCTTATGCAACATGGAAAGGTCATTTTCTATGCTTCAAGGCAACTAAAGCGGCACGAGGAAAATTATCCGGTTCCTGATCTGGAGCTAGTTGTTGTTATATTCGCCATAAAGATTTGGCGTCATTATCTTTATGGGGGGAAATTCACGGTATTTTCAGATCACAAAAGTCTGAAATATCTTTTCTCTCAAAAGGAATTAAATAAGAGACAAAGAAGATGGCTTGAGTATCTCAAGGATTTTGATTTTACCATCCAATACCATCCAGGCAAGGCGAATACTGTAGCCGATGTGCTCAGTAGGAAACCAATGGGAATGTTATCAAGTCTCATGAAAGGTATGACTAATCTCACTATTAATTTTGCTCAGCTAAATCTTGACATTGATACGGAGAAAGAAGAATGGTTTATTGCCAATATCCAGTCACAACCTACACTGATAGGAGACCTGGTCAAGTTGCAAGAGAATGACCCCACACTGATGGAAATGAAGGCTAATATTGATCAACAGCTAGATTTCTCTATCGCAACTGATGGAAGATTGCTATTCTGAGGTCGGATCTGTATACTAGATCATGCCGATACTAAGTGTTGGCCCAGAGAGATGGCGGACAAGAAGGGGGGTTGAATTGTCCCCTTGCCGAGATGGCGGATTTTAAAAACTTTCTTAACTAATTACAATGGAAGTAAAACTAACAGCATTGATTAACTAAAACTCAAGTGAGATAACAATGTACTATCAAACTTTCGATCTCACACGGATAGTTAATCCAACTAATCAAATAAATTAAGCTCAACACAGATAACGGAGGTAGCAGTGTGTGACAGTGTAGTGAATTAAAAACCTGTATAATGGACCTGTGAACGAAGATAGAGGAAATGAGAATCACATAGGCAATCACATAAGACACAAGGATTTTTAGGTGGTTCGGGACCACGACGGGCTCCCTACGTCCACCACTCACCCAACCGAGTGAGGCTTCACTCCACGCTACGAAACGTAGCAACACGGGGACGAACCCCAACCACACACATGTCACTTCCGCAGTAATATCCACATGGGGACAAGCCCCAAAACGCTGCCACTGCAGCACACACACACACACACAACGTCGGGGAACACACCCCGGACACTAAATCCACACGGAGACGCAGCTCCGTCTACACACACAATGATATTCAGAGTTTAACAAACATAAAGGATATGCAATGACCATAAAGGATATTGATCTATGATCAAATAAAAGGAGTAGGACTGAATGTCTAGACAATCTCCCTCAAATCTGCAATGAATCCCATAGATAGGATAGATGGGTGCGCTGGACACTTTTGTTCACGAAGTGAAATCCGACCGAAACCGCAGGAGCCGCCCTGGTAAAATGTGTGGCAGTCGAACAAGTCTTGCTGATGGCATCCTCCTTGTCTTCCTCTTCCTTTAAGGTGCGCAGCACCTCTTCCTTGTTCACAAAGCCCCTTGCAAAAGGATGAAAAGTCTTAGCTCTTCTCTATTCCAAAGGATAAAAATCACAGCATTATATGGGGCAGAAAATTGCTAAACAAAGGATCAAGAGGTGATCTCAAAGGTATTCAGATATAAAACGGAGCTTGACAAACATCGCAAATAGATAAGGGACAGATATGGAGATTTCCTCCTTTTTGTAAACTCTTTTGATCTCCAAGTTGATGTGAGTCGTTGCTTGCGATGAAGACATCCTCAAATTCGTTCCTTCATTCCGCTTGCAACTCTGTTCATCAACGATCTTCGAATCTCCATGGAAGTAGATCAGATTCAGCTTGAAAGCCCTCTCCAGCTCCTCTCTCTTTCACCTGCACAAAATAGAATCGTATTAGCCCATGGAGCACCCCCTACGAT
Organism: Amorphophallus konjac; assembly: GCA_022559845.1. NCBI lineage: Eukaryota > Viridiplantae > Streptophyta > Magnoliopsida > Alismatales > Araceae > Amorphophallus > Amorphophallus konjac. Next base: position 358,025,715 of record CM040122.1, read on the forward strand.
GGAGATCGAGATCCTCATATACAAGAGGGAAATAAGCACAAAAGACATAAAAGCCCATGTTAAAAGCCTCTTAATACTACACCCAACCCATAGGAAAAACCCTAAGGCTATAGGTGTAAAAACCCGAAGGAATCGGATCTCAAAATGGGCACTTCGTAATCAATCCGGAAATCGCAATCCGGACGAACCACAGAAAGTGTCGACTCAAGGAGTCGACACCTTTCTCAACTCATTCTGTCCCATTACATAAAAATAGGACCCGGGTAAAAGTGTCGACTCATAGGGTCGACACTTTTCACTAGAGGTTCTATTTTCTTTGAAAACAGACATACGGCCTGTAAGTGTCGACTCTAGGAGTCGACACTTGCAACCAGAAGTGTCCAGCCAGCAAGCTGGCAAGAAAGTGTTGACTCCTAGAGTCGAAACTTTCAGTCTGGACAAGTGAAACAATGCAGCAGATAGAACAGAACAAAATAAGTGTCGACTCTATGAGTCGACACTTTTCCTGACAAAAATGAAAAGTCAATTAAACTCAATTGAAACCTCAAAAACATTAAGACCAATAAACCCCATTCAGAAATAATAGAATGACATGCAATGAGGGGACTTAAAAACACAAATCAAACCAGATTTAGCAAGGAAGATTGGAAATCAAAATAAACATGATACTGCATGAACTTTTTAGGAAATTACGAGTTAAACCCGGAAATCATGCTAATGCATCACATTCATTTAATCCTCATGAAGAGTCAGCCAAGTTGAGTTCTTACCATGGATCCATAGGTCTGAAAGCAATATGAGTCTGCTCTATCAAGCAACTCAATTTCATGAGTATTAAGACAATGTAATTCAAGAACCCATTTTCAATCCAACATGCTTACCATTGATGAGAGCAATCTACACATTGTCTCTGCAATATCTTGAAACACAAGCTTTACAAATCAATTTGATTCAGTATGGAAAATTCAATAGTAGTCTAGCTCAAGCAAATTCAGTCCAATCAATCATCGTTCAGTCCAGATCCAAAACACTCAATGCATTCTATCAAAGTTTGTGCATATTGTAGATATATTTTTCTCCTCCTACTAAAGATCAATATGCGTCATGAATGGAACAATATGCGATGAGCAAATAACAACGTTCAGAGGAGAACAGAAAACAAAAGACCGTGATCGCCACCAAGGTGCCGTACGTGATGGACATGCCGTACCTTGGAAAGAGGGGAGAGTACTCGCCTAAGTTACAGCGCTGGGTATATGAATGGCCCCTAAAGAACCGCCTTACGATGTACGGTCTTACGATAGACCGCCTAAGTGCGCTGCAGAAGGTGCGGGAGGAACTACTGCTGGAGGAAGAACAGCTTTATATTGACTGCATGAACAGGAAGAACGGCCCTCTATGAACCGCACGTACTGTTGAACGGCGATAACGAAACCGCACAAGTCTACCACGCAGTAAGTTGCAAGGGGTCCAACCTCTACCCTCTCCGGCCGGCCAGAGGGGATGGGCCTCGTGCTGATGATTGCTGAGCTGCGAAACAACGTAAGAAACACACAGAAAAGACCTAGATTAGAACTGGACAGTGTAGTAAACGTCAAAATGGTAAGAGATGAACATTAACAAATAGAAAGGAGGATACCTGGGAGGTTTTAAACCCCTAGGGTGACAAAAACGTGGGTGGATGTGTGCATGGTAATGAGAAAGAAGGGGGACGTAGGGAGAAAACGATGCATGCAACGAAGAACGTAATGGAGACTATAAACCAAAAGGACTCAAATTCAAACTACTCCCTAAACCGGAGGCTTATGTGGACGTAGAAAGCCTCCCTCCTTGGTGCTAGGTCGCTCAAAAACTCGGCAGGGCTCTGTGGACGCGGGATTTTTTTATCTTTCCTTTATTATTATTGTTTATTTATTTATTTATTTATTTGGTTTGTTAGGCATGCCAGTCACATGTGTGACGATTTCATTGTGCGCTCGACTTGACTTGGTCAGTCGATTGTGAAGTCTGAGTCGGGACCAAAAGTCCACCATACCATACAGGCTATGACGTTAATTACGCCCTTCCTAAGAAGCACAACCCTTGATTAAACGCCAAAATAGGAGGCCACTCGGGGCGATAATAAAAGAAAAATAATAGTGCATGATATTGAAGATATTATTATTCTGAGAAGGTAATTGAGCGAACGATAGTTTATTAGATCAGCATCACCCCCCCCCCCTTGTGTAGGTCGTGTCGGGTGGAGATAGGACACCGTCCACGCAGCGGCGGGGCGGAGCCTGGACAGTCATCGGGGACATATCCCCTTTCATGTTCCTCATCCAGCCAAAGGCCTTGCAGTATTCATATTCCCCGAAAAATTGAGCCAGACGGGAGGTGTATGATGGGCACTTCCCGGGACGTATCGGGGTTAAAACATCTATCGACATTTCGGCAGCATCTCCCCATAATATGGATTATGCCTAGGGGAGAATAGGCTATCACCCACGGAGTGCCGGGATGAATGTCGAGAAAAAGGAGGGGGCTAACCCCCCACACTGTACATGTATGCCCTGGGGCAATGTTTGACTCTTCCCTTATAGGAGCCGGTGACACTCATGCAGTGGCAGAGCTCACCTCAGCTAAAGGGGTTGCTCATAAACCCGGTATGGATCAGTGGAACATAAGGGAGTCTGACTCCCTTTAATTTTATCCTCGGGACAGTTCTGGTGACTCATGGACATCCCTAAGTGGGTTTGATAGAGGTGTCAGAGGCTTGATGGGTGGCGGAGTAGGCTCTCGGCGCACCTTGGACTGGCCTGGAGGTTCCCGGCGCCAAGGCAAGGAACATAAGGGGGTTCCCGGCGCGCCCAGGAGATATGCTCTCGGCGCAAGGGCCAAATGGCCAAGGGAGGTTGTCGGCGCCAGGGCCAAATGACCAAGGGTGTGGGCTTCTCGGTGCAAGAGCAAAGAGGCCAGGTTCCCGGCGCGCTGAAGAGAAGGCCAGGGAGTTCCCGGCGCTGGCTTCCCGGTGCGAGGAGGAATTGCTCAAAGGGGGGGTTCCCGGTGCGCAGGGGATAAGGCCAGAGGATGGGCTTCCCGGCGCGATGGCAAAGCAGCCAGGAGGGGGTTTCCCGGCGCGGCCAGGATGCAAGGGTTCCCGGCGTGGAGGTCAGAAGGCCAGGACAGTTCTCGGCGCCTGAAGGATAGCGCCGAGAGCTATTCATCTGATTTACTGTATGCGGGGCCGAGAGGTGTGAGGGCGCCAGGATAAGAACAGAGCTTTACGGTACCCTGTTCTTGAATCTGTTGAGGATTCAGGGGTTTTCCTGGTGATTCAGGCCAAGATAGACGGGCCTTGGGAAATCAAAGAGCCCAATTCATCAGACTACAACTGACTTTGGCTTGGATTTCAAAGGGAAGGCCGGAGGCGGAGAGTGATTTGGGGGAAACACGGTTTAGGGTATCTCTATCACCAGCGTTCCTAATGCTCCGTGAGGATGATTTCAGTATACTCTCCATCATCTGGGGGCCAAGAGATGACTGTCTCTGGCCCCGGGGATGACTTCGGCAAAGCCGATGAGCATGAATGCAACATCTAAGACCGAGAGGCGGTTGCTATGTATCTATGCTTTGCTTCAGAGGCCAAGAGATAGTCTATCCCTGGCTCGGAAGCAAGCATGAGGAGCGTTCGAGAAACGGGCGAATAAACAGGCGATCGATCGAACTGGGGAGGGGGATAGTATGCTATTGAGTCTTAAGTAGAGACAGACAACATGGGGGATGAGAATAGAGCTTCAGAGGAATAGACAGCAGGCCTCAACAGGAGCCTGTAGTTTTCATTCATTCGAACATCACGGTTACACTCCCACATCAGGGGCAATGCATAAAAGAAGGTATAGGCAGACTATGCCTTGCCCTAGCAGAGTAAAATTGGCTGTGATATCACAGCATACATCAAAAGGGGGAAGAGACAGAAGCAATCGAAAATTAAAATAATGCAGTACAGAAAAATGGGGAGGGGAGGGCGGAGCATTGACTCCTCTCCCTCCCTGTTGCCCACCTTCGATCAGGCTTCGAGACTCCTTTCTTCTTTTTCCCTTCCGCCTCTTCCTATCTCGGATCATATTGCAGGCTCCCCTCTCCTCTCCTTGTTTTTTTGTTTTTTTGGCTATCTGTTCAGGCTCTCTGTCCTTCTTTGCTATCTGCTCTAACTCTCTCTTGCCTCTTTTCGAATGAGGGAGTTTTATATCCCTCGTTGGTGTCCTCTCGGCAGGCTCATCCCGGCGCGCCTCAATTGTAGGCAGAGCTCCCGGCGCGTGGGGCTCAAGCTTCTCGGCGCCGCTTTTGGGCTTCGACAAGGGGATCCCGTCGCCACTTTTATAGGCCCATTTAGGGCTTTTAAGACCTCACATAGACTTCGGCCTTTACTGGTCCTTCAAATGTATCAGGACCCGAGAAGGCCCTCCACTGATGACACAGCTTCTATTGAGATCATTCACAGATTTTCATCAATCGGTAGACTGGGGTTTCATCAGCATTGCCATCTGAATGACGACAAAGTTGGACATCATCTCATTGGTATCGTCACCTGAACGGTGACAAGACCGGACATCAGCTTTAGCCTGAAAAGACTTCAGCCAGGTGACTGCTATTTCATCAGTGCCGTCGTCTGACTGACAATGGCATCGGACATCAGCTTGGCCCGGGAAAAGGCTTCAGCCGGGTAGATGGTTGACGAGCTTCATCATTGATCTTTTACTGTTGGTCTCATCTTCTTTTCAATTCTATTTCTGCCCTTGCTCATTTTCAAGGTGTCAACAAATGCCTCCCACCTGCGGGTGGCGTAAGCGCAGAATAAGCGGCACGGGGTCTGCAGGTGCCTTTCATCATTCGAGGGTATCTTCCTCCATTTCTGTTTGACATTGTTCTTCGGCTTAATCATGTTGCTGTAGCAATATTATGCACATGTATCTTTCATTTTCATGTTTTTTTATCTCCATATCTTCTGATTTTATTGTCAGCACTTTGGAGCCTTCTTGGCCCTGCCTTGGGCTTCTCGGCGCGAGGTAGGACCCTTCTCGGCGCGGGTGCTTCTCGGCGCGGCCTGTTGTCGGTGCGGGCTTCTCGGCGCGACCTTCTCGACGTGGGCGTCTTCAGCGGGGTTCTCGGTGCAGAGGTCTCGGCGCGCCCCCTTTTCTTTCGGCCGACGGGGGGCTCTCGGCGCGCTTTTCTTCACGCCGAGAAGTCCCTCTTTCTTCTTCTTTTTAACCCCCCCGAGAGGGTTTTTACCTCATTTCTTACCTCTCCCTTCTCTCTCTTCATCTCGGCGGCGGCGGTGAGCTCCCCCGAGTACCTTACTTCATTCTCCCCCCCCCTTTTGACTGATTCATTCTCGAGTAGGTTCATTATGTGGGATTGAGTCCCATTTTATGTTCGGGATCACTCCCTCTTGGTGGGTGATTCCCTATTTTTATTGGGCAGACCCCGGACAAGAGGAGATGCTGCCGAAATTTAACTGGAATTATTTATTCAATCATCACATGCCCATTCATCTTCCCGATGCTTATTTTTCATCTTTTCTTGATTGCAGTCACTGACATGGCTTCCGACTCTTCTGCTGCGGCTTCCATGACTGTGGGAGCGAGTTCATCGGCTCAGCCGCACATATCTCGGGCTTCAGCCAACTGGCTGAATGTGAATAGTCTGAGCTTTGGCTATAACCAGATCGCCACTGTCGATGAGTCCTCTGATTCCGAGACTGACACAGTGCCGTCTTCCAGAGTCTATTCTTCCACAGAAGGTATTGATTTCAGAAGGGCTGCTGACTATCATCCAGACCTGCCGAAGGATCGTCATCTGCTGCCATTTATCCAGACCTTCACCATAGGCGGAATGAGGGATTTCCTGCTTGCTCGGTCTGTGGAAGCGGCAATACTTGCTGACAGAGACAGCATGAAGGGTTCTGTTTATCGCGCCAGAGCTATATATCTCCCGGGTGAGCAGAGGGACTGGAATGCCGTGCTGGGCATTTCTGAATTAGAGCCGGAGAAGAAGATGCTGACCCGGGCTCTAGAGTTTACCCCGGCAAGGTGGGACCATGCAGTCGGTCGCGTCCATCGGGAGAAGCCCAACTTTGGGCTTTTTCTAGCTCCTGTGAAGTGGGGTTACAGGGATGAGCCATTTATTCTGAATTGTCTGGCCATTCAATTTAAATATCAGCTAGCTGCCGACTGGTTTGGAGATGCTAAAGTGACAGACGCCCATCTCTTCAGGGTAGGAGCAGTGGAGTTTACAGAATTTGTCTTGAAGGAATACGCCCCTTTACTGATTAGAGCTGGGGTATATCATAGTGTATTTACCTCCAAGTTCCACTATCCCATCTCTCGGGGATTATGTTGCGGCATGCTTGAAGTGTTCTGCCCACAGTTTAATACGTTCTATACAGCAGAAGGCGAGACTTCTCTCGATCTTTGGAGTCTTGCGCAGCTTTCAGGCCTGCCTATAGATGGGGAGCCATACGAGGAGGTCTGTCTAGATGACTCTGTAAAGGACGCCTCTGATGGAGAGGGCAGATATTCTTTTGGCTATGCATACCGGTATCTGATGAAAGTT